>QPKB01000005.1:42336156-42348287 GCA_003546025.1 Camphora micrantha
TAAAAGGAGAAGCAAGAGGGCTGGGACGTCCATTCTCTTGGAATTCACGCCCAGCCCCCTATGTGCAACTCTTGCACATCTCTCTTGATCTTCTAGCTCTCTTCTAGTTTCTTAGTTTTCTTGAAGGGTTTTCTCTTGAAGTTTCCACCAGTCTTTTTGAGAAAAGAGATCTGAATCAGGACATAGCGTGGAAGACTAAGAGGTCTTGTAGATCCTAAGTTGCTTACAAAGAAAGCAGTTTCTTCAACTAGCAAGTCTTCTTCTCCATTCGAGCACAACCAGGCTCCAAAAGTATAATCTGCTTCTCTATCTGTTGTAGATTATTTTGTTGCATGCTGTTGCTTGTTTTATTGCTGTACATGATACAAGAGTATGAGGGATTGCATCCTAGATATAGTTTATGGACTTATGGGTACTTGATCCCTGAGTCAAGATGGTCAAAAGTTTTTGAAATCGTATCCACGAGGCCCACCTATTTCCAACAGAAGCCACATCAGTTTATTGGGGTCTATTTGTAGATGTGATCTTTCAAAAACACATAATATGTGCATTTTCAATAAAAGGTGTCCATTGGATTAAATATGTGCCTTTTGAATAGAATGTCTCTTGGGCCTATTTGTGTGAGGTTATGGGATAATCTTATTTTAACGTTTTAGTTCTGAAACTCAAACCAAAGCCTAGATAAACAATTTGGGGACTATAAGTGGGCCTAGGCACACTAGCAGTGGCACCCAGGGGGTGATTTGATATTCTTTAGGTGTCCGGCTCATATTTTTTGAGTGTCCGACTCCAATTCGGGGTTCCAGAAGGATTTAACTTGCTTAAGTTTTTAATTTCAGAGCTGTTTTTGATTTCTGTGAGGATTCGATGATGTTGAATTGGGTCAAAGTCCAAAGTGAATAAAGAATCAATGATCCTAGGACTGTTTTGGGGGCCTGGGCGCAGACACTCTCGCCTGGATATCTCTGGGTGATTTGGGTGCACCTACAATGGCGTTCAGGTGGTTTTTTGTTGGGTTGTTGGTGATTCTTAGGACCTGCTCACTAAAATTAATTCAGAGTTTCAAGGAGCCTATGTTGATTAACTTTTATGTTCTGAATTAGTTTTGGGTTTCTAGGTTTTGGATACGATAGTGGTTAAGGTCCAGAAGTCAAAACACGGTCGTAACGCTTCCTGGGGCAAAAAGATCAAGGGCTGGGCACACTTGTGGGGTTGTCTGTGTGGCACAGTCCACTTGGGCGCACAGGCAGTGGCGCCTAATTGTATGCTTCTGGGGTTTTTTGGGTCCGGTGATTTCTAGGGTTATTCTTAATTTAGGTTTGAAAGGTCTAAGTGTCTTTTAGCTAGGGATATTTTGTGCTTTATTTATGATTAATTAATTATTTTAATTGGGCTTTACTAGAGGTTGGAATTAAGGATTTTTTATTTGAGGTTTTGAATCAAGACTCGGTTAGGATTCAAAATTAAGCTCCTGAATTAAGGGTTGTTAATCAGAATTTTGGTTCAAGTGAAGGATTTAATTATGTTTTTTATTAATTAGAGTCGGTTAAGGTTCATTAATTATAGTTTATTAATAGGGTTTATTGAATTACACCTCATTTTGGCACCCCTATGGACAATTTCGATACTCATATTATTGAAGCCCCAATTTTGTCCAATTTGAACAATTTTGAATAAATAAGTTAAAATCTCATTTATCATGCACATTTAGAAAGGTTGCATCATTATAGGCCTTTATTTTTTTTTATGAATCTCACCAACTCTTATATTTCGAGTCAGATCTCACTTCCATGATGATCTACTTTTAATAAGCTTCCCGATAATATATGGATTTAAAAAAAATAAAATCTGATGAGTGGATTAAGAGTTATGAATTTTAAAAAGTTTTATATATGTGGGCTCCCCAAAAATCCACATCTTTTCTAGTTCTTCAAATGGACCTGGTTCATATATCATCTGAACCTACTCATTGGGAGATCTCTTCAAATACTTGGATTTTTAAAAAATTTGACTGTCAATTTCTGAGTTATGATTTTTTTTTTTCTCAAAATTAATCAGGCCTTGGTCCCTTAAAAAAATCCGAGGCTTTTCCTGACCTACAAATTACTCAAACCCATACACCAATATGTATGGCACACTATTGGGTCGTTTCTCTATTTTTCTTTACTAATTCATCTAATCAAGATTTAGAGTGTGTTTTTCATAAAAATCCACAAAAAAAAAAAAAGATTTTTGTATGGATTATTAACAAAAAAAAAAAAAGAAGCACGAAGAATCAAATGAAAATCACATAAGAATAGTAAAAAAAAAACTTATATGAGAATCATATAAAAAACCCACATTAGAATCGCATAAAATTCATGCTCAAGTAATTCCACATATATGCTCGAATAAATCCAGTGAGGGCTGGCTCGGGCCAAGCCTAGTATTGTTCAAGGTCAACCCTCAATTTTAGGGTCTTGCAAAAATCTTATCCAAGCGTGGCCCTTGGGCTTTTCAAGAAAAACAACGAAAAGCCCTCATTTTGTAGGATGGCCTGGGCTAGATACCCTCATAAAAGGGCTGGATTGACCAATACTAAGGGATATTTATTTATAACCACTATATTTCCTAGAAATCACAATTAGCCATATGAAAAAAATAAAATAAAATAAAATAAAATAAAAACTACCAGCTATTAATTTACAAATCTCAATCAACCACCCAAGCTCAAAATTAAGGACTAAGTTTTGACCCATTAGTGAAATCTATTGTAATATAATGAAAACTTTCTTAGGTCTATCATAATTAATCTAAACCTAAGGAAGCTAATCCGGGCTAACTTTGACTTGGATATAATGTCCCTTTATTATTTACCCCACAAATATTGAGAGCTAGCGATGACATCGTTGCTAATTCGTCAAATCTGCATCTTCTCGATCTGGCTTTGATCATCTGCGATTGCTGGTTTTCTATACCAAAATGAACCAGAACAAAACTCTCCTCCAACATTGAATATTCCTTGTGGAGGTTGTTGATCTCTATTAACGAGGTAGGCATAGCACAGTTTGACATTCTTTCATGCGTTATCTACCATAGAGCTTGAATTTCTTATTTACTTTTTGAGAAAAGTTCATTAGGATTTTGATATATAGTTTATTCATTTCATTATCTCTCTTGTATATTTATTTTTGGGTGGCTAAATGATTAAGGTAAGGATTTTCTGAAAGAGGAGGAAAGGAAACAACTAGAGAAAGGGAGAAAACGATGAAAGGAAGCAGAGAAAATGGAGGAAAATGGGATTTCAGGTGATTTGTATGGGATATTAAGCAGCGATGTTATCACACGTTTAATTTTTTAGTAAAAAAAACTGGAATCTGTCATGGAGAAACTTCCGTACAATATTAACTAGTGGCATATTTTTTCGATTAGTTGTCATATGTGATCTCCTTTTTTTTTGTTTGGTAGTTTTCTCTTTATTTTATCTTATGATTCCTCAAAAATGCGCACATTGTAGCCAGGAAAGAAAAAAAAAAATACAGAGAGTTGTAATTGGATACATACGAACATGTGTCAAATGTAATTTCTGAATTTGTTCTTTTTGCTTCAAACATGTAATTTCTACTATTTAAAGCCGTCAAAACCGGCACACTCTTCATATGGAGTTACAAGCAATGGATATCAACAATCTGATACAACAAAACATGTGGCCTCATGCATGCAAATCCGGCGAAATAGATTCCATCATTTTCATCCATGAAGCGACGAAAAGGGCAACCCTCATGAATGCGCCATCGGCAATTTCTCATTCAGTCTGAGACTCTGATCGACTGATGAGTCTTGGACTTATATGATATTCAGGAAGGCTCGAACTCGTCACTTTCGTCGTGAGTCAAGCCCCGAAGAGGATACGAGACACTTGTCTTCTTTTGTCGCGTCTCCTAAGTCGATCGATCTGTCCATACAGCATATTAAAGCCACGACGCCCAAGTACCACAGACCGATGTTGCGCACACGTCGCCGTGCATGCAAACTCGCTTCGCCACATTTTCACGCATTTGTTTTTCCCCATCTTCGTTTGTTTGCTCCTCCTCTCTCTATAAATTGCAGGTCTCTAAGTCATCAATTCTTCAATCCATAGCTAAGCCTCTTTTTCTAGCCTTTGGACAATGGCGAAATTAGCTACTCTGCTTCCTCTCCTCCTCTTCCTTCTCACTGCTTCCTTGGTTCTTTCCAGAAACACAGACCGGGAGCAATATGGAGAGGGAGGGGAACACCCAGAAAGCGAGCAATCGAGTAATAATCCATTCTTCTTCGACGAAAAAAGCTTCAGGACTCCATTGAAGAACCAAGAAGGGAACCTTAGGATTCTAGACAGGTTCACACAGCGGTCCCATTTGCTACGAGGGATCGAGAATTACCGACTTGCTGTCTTAGAGGCTAATCCTAATGCCGCCCTTATGCCAACCCACTATGATACTGATGAAATTCTCTTCGTTGTTGCTGGTATTTAATTTATTTTCTCTCTGTTTCTAGCCCTACAGCATGTTTCTTTACTCCAGCAAGGAGTTGAGTGAAGTAGATGGTAAAGAGATTAGAAAAGGAGGAGTCAAGAGTAAAATTACTAGAGGACAAAAATATTATAGTTTTTCTTTTTTCTTTTTTTTTTTTTTTCTTTTTATTTTTACACTTAGTGTGATTAGAGTGTATTATTTTATTATCTTTTTTGTCTTCTAGATTTGACTCTTTTATTATTATTATTATTATTTTTATTTGATCATACTTATTTTACTCCGTTGTTGTCTTTTTCCAAATAAAGAGATTTGTTTTGTTCATGTCGTGATTGAATCATGTTGTAATTGTTGTGGGGGTGGGGGTGTAGGAAGGGCAACCATCACTCTCATGCGCAAAGAAAACAAGGAGTCCTACAATCTACGCAAAGGAGATATCCTGAGGGTAGAAGCTGGAACGACACACTACATAATCAACAGAGACAACAAGGAGCAGCTCTTCATTGCAAAACTCATGGAAACAATATCGGTTCCGGGACAAGTTCAGGTAAAGTTTACCGGCATGGATCATATGGTCATTTTTAGACGAGTTCGGGTTCATTAAATTTACCCTGTATTTCTAACATTATTTCTTCTTGTTGTAGCCATTCTTTGGCATCGGAGGTCGCAACCCCGAATCTTACTATACGAGCTTCAGCAAGAACATCTTAGAAGCTGCATTCAATGTAACTATTTTACATTTTGAACAAGCCCCATTTAATTTTCTTAGTCTATTAAACGACTCCCTCCCTCTCTCTCTCAACCACAATCTGCTGTGTGTTCCATCTCCAGACAGAAGATGAGAAGGTGAGGAAGGTGTTTGGGGAGAACCAAGAGGGGGCCTTCTTAAGTGTTCCACAGGAGAAAATAAGGCAGATAGCCCAACAAGCTTCGTCGTCTTCCGAGGAGGGACGTACTCATGGAGGAAGGAGGAGAGGACCCTTCAACCTATTCGAAAAGCACCCTACCTACTCTAACCAGCACGGACAGATATACGAGGTTGACTCTAGCGACTATCCGGCTCTGCAAGCCCAAGACATCTCTGTTGCCTACGCAATCATCCGCGGCGTAAGCTCCTCATTACTGCTTGGCTTCTCCTTTGACTTCCACATCTTTTTTCCCCTTTCCACTCACAAAATTGAATTAACAATCGCAGGGGTCGATGTTGGCACCTTATTACAACTCAAAGGCATTTAAAGTGGCACTGGTCGTTGATGGTAAGGGCCATTGGGAGCTTGTGTCTCCTTACGGCTCTGCTCGCAGTGGAGAAGGAAGAGAGTCGCAGGAAGAGTCCGTCTCTTATCAGAGACTCAGCGCGCAGCTGTCAGACGGCAACGGATTGGTCGTTCCGCCAGGTCATCCCTCTGCAATCGTTGCTGACCGCGGTCAGGACCTGCGCGTCCTCTGCTTCGGGATCAATGCCGAAGAAAACCAGGAACACCGGCTGGCAGGTATGTTACTTTCAATACGAACATGAAAATCTCTGTGTTGTTTTGGTGGTTTAAGTTTTGATTATTTTGTTTGTTGTTTTTGTTTTGGCGGCCGTGTGTAGGGCGAGACAACATCTATAATAAGATGAACAAGGCGGAGAGGGAGATATTCTTCAAGGCACCCGAAACAGAGGTGAGAGAGGTCTTGAATGCGCAACGCGATGCTGGCATAGTTGAGGGGCCGAAAGGAAGCCAGGAGAGCGAGAGTGAAGGACGCCGTCGGGCCTTCCAGTCTATTCTGGGTTTTGCCGGATTGTAATCTAGTTTCATATATATGATGTATGAAAGAGAGGATGTGCATCTGAAAAAACATATGAATAAATGATCGAGTGTGTCAACATGAGTAGTAGAATAGACATCTAGTATGGGGAGTGCATGTAAATGTGGAATGGCAAGGAAAGTAATAGGTCCTTGCCTTATGAATAATGAAATCAATAAAGTGGACAGTTTCCTCCATGTCGTGTGTTCATCTTTACCATGTGGTTTTTTCCGGACTAATAGTGAACCTAGAGATGATAAGGTTAAGAAAAAGTCTACTTGTCCCGGGTTTTGTCCCGGGACATGGACAGACTCGTCATGGGAGCCGTTCCATGTCCCGGGACAAAATTCCCGGGACAAGTAGCATGGCTCTAAGGTTAATGCCTCATTCTTTTTATTGAAAGCTGAATGTTGGTGGTAAAAAAAGAACTTAAAAAATATTCTTAATTTTGGCGTTAGGAGTAGCTGTTAGATTGTATGGACTCAATCAATCAGATGATGTAATAAATTGATTAATTTCTTTATTTATCAATAATATCATGATTTCCTTTAATCAGATGAATGGTGTTTTACTATTTAATGCACATGACCAATACATATGACATAATGGTTAATGAGATGAACTGAGTCCCATTAGTATATTAGATTTGATATATCTGTATGGATGAAATCCACACACGGGAGACATGAGTCACAAATCTTATACTTAAACATCTTCACAGCCGGTGATGAGACTGAGCATTTCATCCGATAAGGTTGCAGCGCTTTGATCACTATGAGATAGTGTGATTTGTCTCGATCATCAGAATGAAGATTCTGGATCACGGTGCTGGTACATTGGATGTATTGAAGAATAAGTGGGCCTGGGCACACTAGCAGTGCACCCAGGGGGTGATTCGATATTCTTTAGGTGTCGGGCTCATATTTTTTGAGCGTCGACTCCAATTCGGGGTTTCAGAAGGATTTAACTTGGTTGAGTTTTTAATTTCAGAGCTGTTTTTTGATTTCTGTGAGGATTCGATGATGTTGAATTGGGTCAAAGTCCGAAGTGAATAAAGAATCAATGATCCTAGATTGTTTTTGGGGGCCTAGGCGCAGACACTCTCGCTTGGATATCTTTGGGTGATTGGGTGCACTACAATGGGCGTTCAGGTGGTTTTTTTGTTGGGTTGTTGGTGATTCCTTAGGACCTGCTCACTAAATTAATTCAGATTTCAAGGAGCCTATGTGATTAACTTTTATGTTCTGAATTAGTTTTTGGGTTTCTAGGTTTTTGATACGATAGTGGTTAAGGTCCGGAAGTCAAAACGGCGTAATGCTTCCTGGGGCAAAAAGATCAAGGGTTAGCACACTTGTGGGGTTGTCTGTGTGGCACAGTCCACTTGGCGCACAGGCAGTGGCGCCTAAGTGTATGCTTTCTGGGTTTTTTCGGGTCCGGTGATTTCTAGGGTTATTCCTAATTTAGGTTTGAAAGGTCTAAGTGTCTTTTAGCTGGGGATATTTTGTGCCTGGTTTATGATTAATTAATTATTTTAAATTGCTTAACTAGGGTTGGAATTAAGGATTTTTTATTTGAGGTTTTGAATCAAGACTCGGTTTAGGATTCAAAATTAAGATCCTGAATTAAGGTTGTTAATCAGAATTTTGATTCAAGGTGAAGGATTTTAATTATGTATTTTTTAATTAGAGTCAGTTAAGGTTTATTAATTATAGTTTATTATAGGGTTTATTGAATTACACCTCATTTTGGCACCCCTATGGACAATTTCAATACTCATATCATTGAAGCCCCAATTTTGTCCTTTTGAACAATTTTGAGGTACACATAATAATTAAAATCTCATTTATCTGCACATTTAGAAAGGTTGCATCATTGTAGGCTTTTTTTTTTTTTTATGAATCTCACACTCTTATATTTCGAGTCAGATCTCACTTCATATCTACTTTTAATAAGCTTCCCGATAATATTTGGATTTAAAAATCTGTCAGTGCATTAAGAAGTTATGGATTTACAAAGTTTTAATATATGTGGGCTCCCGCCAAAATCCATCTATTTAATAGTTCTCAATGGACCTGGTGTGCGATATCATCGGACTAACTCATTGAGAGATCTCTACAGATACTTGGATTTCTTCAAATTTGAGCTGCAATTTCTGACTTATGATTTTTCTTTTTTCAAATTAATCAGGCGTGGGTCCCTTAAAAAAAATTCGAGTCTTTTCCTGACCTTCAATTACTCAAGACCATACACCAGATATGTATGGCACACTATTGGGGCATTTCTCTATTTTTCTTTACTAATTAAATCTAATCAAGATTTAGAGTGTGTTTTTCAAAAAATCAAACAAAAAAAAAAGATTTATGTATGGATTATTAAAAAAAAAAAAAGAACGAAGAATCAAATGAAAATCACATAAGAATAGAAAATAAGATATAGAATCATATAAACACATTAGAATCGCATAAAATCTGCTCAAGTATTCCACATATATGCCGAATAAATCCAGTGAGGGCTGGCTCGGGCCAAGCCCAAGTATGCTTAGTATCAAGTCAACCATCACTTTTGAGGGTCTTCGCAAATTCTAATCCAAGCCGGCCCTTGGGCTTTCCAAGAAAAACAACAAAAGCCTCATTTTGATAGGTGCTGGGCCAGATTACCTCATAAAGGGCTGGATTGACTAATACTAAGGGATATTTTTTATAACATGTATTTCCTAGAAAAACAATTAGCCCATCTGAAAAAAAAAAAAAAAAAAAACCCTATCAGCTATTAATTACAAACTAAATCAACGCACCCAAGCTCAAAATTAGGGACTAAGTTTTGACCCATTAGTGAAATCTATTGCAAATAAGGAAAACTTGCTTAGGTCTATCCAGTTAATCCTAAATCTAAGGGAGCTAATCCGGGCTAACTTTGACTTCGATATATTGTCCCTTTATTATTTACCACACAAATTTTGAGAGTTAGCGACGACATCGTTGCTAATTCGTCATCTGCTCTTCTTGATCCGACCTTCATTATCTGCGATTTGTTGGTTTCAGTATAAAATGACTAGAAACAGAACTCTCACCAGCATTGAAATATTTCCTTGTGGAAGGTTGTTGATCTCTTAACAAGGTAGAAATAGACAATTTGATATTTTTCTTGCGCTATCTACAGTAGATCTTGAGTTTCTTATTTAACTTTTTGAGCAAAGTTCATTAGGAATTTGATATATAGTTTATTCATGTATTATCTCTGTTGTATATATATTTATCTCTTGGGTGGCTAAATGATTAAGGTAAGGACCTTTGAGGAGGAGGAAAGGAAACAAACTAGAGGAATGGAGAAACGATGGGAGGAGGAAGGAAAATGGAAAAATGAGATTTCAGCGATTTGTATGGGATTTAACAACGATGTCATCACTCACGTCTAAATCTTCAATAAAAAAAAATAGATGTGGTCGCACGGAAACTTCCGTCAATATTGACTGTGGTATATTTTTGGTTAGTTGTCATCTATGACCTTTATTATTATTAATTATTATTTTTTGGTAGTTTCTCTTATTTAATCTGCCGCTCCTCAAAAAGCCCACATGTGCCCAGGAAGAGAAAGAAAAATAAATAAAAAAAAATAACAAAATACAGCGAGTTGTAATTGGAATACATAGAACATGTGTCAAATGAATTTCTGAATTGTTCTTATCTGCTTCAACAGGTAATTCGCATTAAAGCCGTCAAAACAGGCAACACTCTTCATATGGAGTAACTAAGCAAGTGGAATACAACAATCTGAATACAACAAAACATGGTGGACTTATCCATGCAAATCCGGCGAAATAGATCCATCATTTTCCCCATGAAGGACGAAAAAGAGTTACCCTCATCATGCGCGCCATCAGCCAATTTCTTGTTCGTTGAGACCTCTGAGTCGACTGATGGTCGGACTTATATGATATTCGCGAAGGCTTCGTACTCGTCAATTCGTCGTGAGTCAAGGCCCTGAAGAGGATACGAGACTTCTCTTCTTTTGTCGACGTCTCCTAAAGTCGATCTGTCCATACACGCATGTAAAAGCCAGACGCCCAGTACCCCACAGACCGATGTTTGCGCACACCGTCGCCGTGCATCTGCAAACTCGCTTCGCCACATTTTCACGCATTCTGTTTTCCCGCATTATTCGTTGTTTGTTCCTCCCTCTCTATAAATTGTAGGTCTCTAAGCCGTCAATT
The DNA here is from genome assembly GCA_003546025.1 of Camphora micrantha. Lineage (NCBI taxonomy): Eukaryota > Viridiplantae > Streptophyta > Magnoliopsida > Laurales > Lauraceae > Camphora > Camphora micrantha. The sequence continues at coordinate 42,346,645 of QPKB01000005.1, forward strand.
CTTCATCATAGCCAAGCCTCTTTTCTCGCTCCTGGAACAATGGCGAATAAGCTACTCGCTTCCCTCTCCTTCTCTTCTTCTCACTGCTTCCTTGGTTTTCTCCAGAAACACCAGACCGGGAGCAATTGGAGGAGGGAACACCCGCGGAAAGCGAGCAATCGAGTAATAACCATCTTCTTCGACGAAAAAGAGGCTCAGGACTCATTGAAGACCCGAGAAGGGAACCTTAGGTTCTTGACAGGTTTACACAGGCGGTCTCATTTGCTACGAGGGATCGAGAACAATAGCCGACTTGCTGTCTTAGAGCTAATCCTAATCGCTGCCCTTATGCACCATATATACTGATGAAATTCTCTCGTTGTTGCTGGGTATTTAATTTATTTTCTCTCTGTTCTAGCCCTACAGGCAGCAGTTTTTAGCTCCAGCAAGGAGTTGGTGAAGTAGATTGGTAAAGAGATTAGACAAGGAGTCGTCAAAGTAATTACTGAGGAAAAAATATTAGGGTTTTTGTTTTTTTTTTTATTTTTGTATTTTTTATTTCATTTTTTGGTCTTTAGATTTGACTCTTTTATTATTAGTATTATTATTTTATTTGATCATATTTATTTTACTCACTCCGTTGTTGGCCTTTTTTCCAATGAAGAGTTTGTTTTGTTCATGTCGTGATTGAATCATGTTGTAATTGTTGTGGGGGTGCTGGGGGTGTAGGAAGGCAACCATCACTCTCATGCGCAAAGAAAACAAGGAGTCCTACAATCTACGCAAAGGAGATATCTTGAGGGTAGAAGCTGGAACGACACACTACATAATCAACAGACACAACAAGGAGCAGCTCTTGATTGCAAACTCTTGGAAACAATGTCGGTTCCGGACAAAGTTCAGGTAAAGTTTACCAGCATGGATCATATGGTCATTTTTAGACGAGTTTGGGTTCATTAAAATTTACCCTGTATTTTTAACATTATTTCTTGTTGTTGTAGCCATTCTTTGGCATCGGAGGTCGCAACCCCGAATCTTACTATACGAGCTTCAGCAAGAGATATCTTAGAAGCTGCATTCAATGTAACTATTTTGCATTTTGAACAAGCCCCATTTAATTTTCTGTCTATTAAACGACTCCCTCCCTCTCTCTCTCAACCACAATCTGCTGTGTGTTCACTCTCCCAGACAGAAGATGAGAAGGTGAGGAAGGTGTTTCAGGAGAACCAACGAGGGGGCCTTCGTAAGTGTTCCACAGGAGAAAATAAGGCAGATAGCCCAACAAGCATCGTCGTCTTCCGAGGAGGGACGTACTCATGGAGGAAGGGAGGAGAGGACCCTTCAACCTATTCGAAAAGCACCCCAACCTACTCTAACCAGCACGGACAGATATACGAGGTTGACTCTAGCGACTATTCGGCTCTGCAAGCCCAAGACATCTCTGTTGCCTATGCAATCATCCGCGGCGTAAAGCTCCTCATTACTGCTTGGTCTTCTCCTTTGACTTCCATTTCTTTTCCCCTTTTCCACTCACAAAATTGGAATTAACATTCGCAGGGGTCGATGTGGACCTTATTACAACTCAAAGGCATTTAAGGTGGCACTGTCGTTGATGGTACAGGGCCATTGGGAGCTCGTTGTCCCCTTTAACGGCTCTGCTCGCA
>QPKB01000005.1:42348315-42605815 GCA_003546025.1 Camphora micrantha
ATGCTGAGTATGAGGTAACCCACTTACAATTCGCGGATGATACAATCATTTTTTGTGATGCTTCTTTGGATCAGGTGAAGTGTTTGAAGCTTATTGTGTGGTGGTTTGAGATGATATCAGGCCTTAAGATCAACTATGGGAAATGTGAATTGATTAGTATACGCCTAGAGGACACTCATGTTAATTTATTGGCTAATACTTTTGGCTGTAAAGTTGGTAGGCTTCCTTCCAATCATTTGGGCTTACCTTTGTGCTTGGGGTTTCCGAAGAAAAGCTTATGGGATCCAATGGTGGAGAGATTGGATAGAAGACTAAGTTCGTGGAGGGGCAAGTATCTCTCTTTGGGTGGTCGTCTTACTCTTCTTAAATCAGGTCTTTCAAGCATCCCTATCTATTTTTTTTCTTGCTTTAGATGTCCCAAAGGTGTCAGGCGAAGACTGGAGAAGATTCAACGTGATTTCCTTTGGAATGATACTGTTGAGAGGAGAAAATATCATTTGGTTAGATGGGAGATTATTTGCAAACCTATTGCGCAAGGAGGTTTGGGCATCCATTCTATTGAAAATATGAACAAAGCATTGCTTGGAAAATGGTTGTGGAGAATGGGTGACTCGAATCAAGGTTTATGGAGACAAATCCTTAGTGATAAGTATGAGGTGGGAAGAGATGGATGGTGCATTCCAGATCTTAGTTATAAGTCTTCGGGGTTATGGAAGTCAATTTTGTCTGTGAAGATACAATTCAATAAGTGGACAAGGTACAGGGTTCATGACGGGAACATAATTAAATTTTGGCATGATGAATGGTGTGGTAATGCTAACCTTCGGTGTTAGTTTCCTTCTCTTTTCCTTTTGGATAGGAACCCCCAGGCTTTTGTTGCAGATAATTCTCATTTTGTGGGCGGATTGAGAGTTTGGAGTTTCCACTTTCGTCGAAATTTGCACGATCATGAGGTGACAGAGTATGTTAGTTTTCTCTCTTTGCTTAACAAGACATATATCTCTCAAGGGAGAAGAGATGTTAGGATTTGGAAGGCTGAGCTAAAGGGAATTTTTCAGTTAAATCTTTTTACAATGTCTTGATTGGTGTGGGTGATCGGATGGTAGGTTGAAAGAGCTTTTGGAACCCTGTTGTTCCTCCAAGAATCTTGGTTTTTTGTTGGGTAGCTCGTTTACATAAAATTCTTACTATGGATCAATTAAGAAGGAGAAATTTTACTGTTGTTAACGGGTGTCCACTTTGTTTACAAGATGAGGAAGCGATGACCCACCTTCTGGTCCATTGCAATTATGCTCACATAGTGTGGACGTCTATCATTAGAATTTTTTGTGTTGGGTCATGCCTAGTTCTATTAAGGAGCTTTTTGAGCAGTGGAGTTTCAGGGACAATTCTATTCGTGGGCCCATTTTGTGGCGGTTATCCTTATATGCTGGTCTTTGGAAGTTATGGGTTGAGAGGAATAATAGAGTTTTGCAAAATAAATGCAAAGCTCCTAAGGAGATTGTTTAGTCCGTTATTTGGGTTGCTTCGGAATGGGCCATTAGGAAGGTTGAATTTGTTGGAGTTTCTTTAGAAGCTCTTACTAGATCTCAGCCAGCCCATTTTCAAGGTGGAAGGCATTCTATTCTAAGAAAAAATCTATTGTGGGTACCTCTTCCGAATGGTTCTCTTAAGCTAAATTTTGATGGTAGTTATTTTCCGCAAATTCAGATGGGTGGAATTGGGGGTGTTATTCATGATTTCTCTGGAAAAATTGTTAAGAACTTTGCGGGTCCTGTGAATTGTGTTGATTTTAATGGAGCTGAGATGTATGCTTTATTGGTGGGCTGCTGTGAATTACGTCATTTGGGAGGGGCTTTCATGCAATTATTGAAGGTGATTCTTTGTCTGCGATTCAATGGGGTTCTAGGAAGTCTTCTCATTCGCGGACTTTAACTAATTTGGTGGAGGAGGTGCAAGATATTTCATTTCACCTAGGAGCTTCGTTTCTTCGTACTCCTCATGAAGCTAATTCTTTGGCAGATGGTCTAGCTAGGGAAGGAGTTTTTCGGCTTCACATTTTGTTTGATGTTTAGTTGCTGTTTGTGTTTTTTTATTCCCGTTCGTTGTTCTTTTTTTGTTTCTTATTTCTTTGAATAAAATTTACCGTTATAAAACAAAAAAAGGTGAAAGGAACTCTTAACTAAATATCATTGCAAAATCTCTCCTTTTCTCCTTAGGAAAAATTTTCCAATAAAAAGTCTAGGACTGCTTAAATAGTGTAACTTTTGGGCTGGTCACTCCGTTGCAGTTTTTACTAAATGATCGGTTTGATTCTTATGCACATCTGCACCCTGTCTAGCTTGCGTCCTCTATTTATTGTTTCAGTAATCACTTAAGATATAAAAAGAAAACGAAAAAAAGAAAAGAAAAATTGACTAATACCATGGTGTCTCGTTCTTAGCATCCATAGTCTATTCTTCAAGAAGCTAATACCATCATTTTCCTTTCTTCTTAGTGGGCTACCTTATGATTGAATTCTAAAGTTATGATTCCTGAGGAAACATCTGTTTATAATCGATAAAAAGATCCCCTAATGTTTTTCTCTCTTTTTTTTTATCATCTGGTCTGGCATGGAACCCCAACCTTGAGATCACTGTGAATCTCCAGTTCCTCTCAAGCTTTCTACTTGTTGCATCTATGATACCCAAATAGTTATACGTGCAATTTATCCATGTTTGACTGGTACTTGATATCGGTGTCCTTGTCGATATTGTATCAGTTTATGGGCATTGTAGTCCATATTGTTGAGGGAGAAGGGAGAGAGAAAATTGAGAACACTAGTAAATCTAGTTTATTGCATTCTACTAACTCCAATTACATTCATCAATATAAATATAAAACCCTAAGCAACCCTACTAAACTAGACTCCTACCCTAATAAGGCAACATAACCATGAAAGATAACCACATCAAGAAAAGAATATTGCTAGTAATATTCCTGGCCTATATAGCGTCACCAACCCCAACCCCTCCAGTGTGTGTATTGAGTCAGCGATGACTTCAACACTCCCCCTCGGTGCTAACTCCCAGCATTATTACGCTAAGTTTCCTTCGGAATTTATGAAAAATCTTCTATGTTCACGGTGCTAGCTCCTGCTGGTCCTCGAAACCATGTGGCTTCTCCAAGTAGATTCCCGTGCCATCTCCCCCATGCCGAACGACATTTTTGACTTTCCTCTGCTTGAATTTCCATCCTTTGTTAGCTGCAATGTTAATATGCACTTGTACGGTAGTAATCTTCACAACTGGACCAAAGGTCTCATCAAGATCTAACTCGTACTGCTGGTTGAACCTTGTTGCTTCCAACCATGCTGTGTAAGGATATAAGGTCCCATCAGACTGACTTTCTCGGTTGTCGACCCACATGCATCCAACTGTCTTCACACCATCTAGACACAATATCATCTCCTGTGTCTCATCCCCAATCAAGGTTGCAATCTGATTGCTCATTGCGTCTTGCCACTCCTTGATCTCTTGTGTGATCAGTTCTACATCTGTGTAAGTCTTTGAAATGTCACAGGGAATGATTTCCGCAATCGTTTCATCAACCATCTCTTAAGGATCCGATCCAGTCCCAGACTGATCCTCCTCCTCTTCTTTCGATTCCCTTTTCTCAAAAGGATCTGACAAATGATCTTCAAGCCCCTGGAAATCTAGCATCACCTAAGGACTTGATCCGATCCCTAATCGATCAACCTCCTCCACCGTTGATTCCTCTTCCTTGATCTGATCTTGAACTTTATTTTCAAGCTCCAAAGAATCCGAAGACACACCATCAATATCATAAACTATTGACATTAGTGCATACTCATAGATTTCAACGGATGTCACAAAATTCACCTTTGGGTCCTAACCATTCTCATCTGATCTTGGCTTCCCCTTGCCTTGAGTCTTCCATTGCTGAATTTCCCTCAACGACTACCATCATCACTTTGCAATCCTGCGCAACGCGTCCCTGTTATCCACATTGGCAACACACCTTATCCACTATGGGTTTTGGCTTCTTGGAAAACACGGTTACGAAGATGTCCCATGCTTCCTTTGAAGTTTTCACATCCATTAGATGCTCAAGCATGTCATCATCCATTGACACTGTGATTGCAAATAGAGCTCTTGCGCCTTTCATGATCCACTTTTTTCCTTGTGGATCCACCCCACACTTGATCTCCCATAAGTCACGACTCACCAGATAAGATGCCATTTACTTCCTTCACAAGTTGTAATTTAACTTCTTGTTGGTATCACCGGGAAAGAGAGGGAAAAATCTTCCATGTGTGTTGATCTATCCAATCATCCTTAATATCTACACCACTATGTAGATCTCTTCACTACGAGCACGCATGATCAAACGGATTTGAAATCTGACTCCGAATGGCTCCGTTATCGCAAAAGAAGTTTTTGTTGTCGATCTAGTCAAGCCCCCTATTTGATTGGACTCTGCTGCTGCTTCTCGATGGGCTTATGACCTGGGTCCAAACTGACCTGGTTCCAAAACTAGGATCAGATGCTGCTATGGGTTTCTACTTCAGATCAGGTCAACTTGACCTGAACTGAACCAGAATTGAATCGACTAGACCTTCTTTTTTGTCTAGGCAAGCCCGAGCCAGCAGCAATGGCTCCTTTCAGATAACCTTGTTCTCTATTTTCTGCAGCAAGAAGACCGGCGACAATGGCGATGAGAGTCACCAAGCAGAGCCTCGCCGCTCAGTTCTCAACAACAAGCAACACGGGACAAAACTGACTGAACCCTCCTTGGATTTCTCTTCTGTGTTACAAGGCAGCCGCCTAGCCCTTATCCAATTAGATTTGTGGCCCACCTTAGATCTGCAACAACCACATCCATATCAACTAACGAATCCAGAGTAAGCCCTTAGATCTCTTTCTCCTCATATCTGAAACTGCAAGACCTAGACATGATCCTCTCAGGTCGTCTTCTTCTCCGCTCGACAATGGTGTGCTCCAACCTCAAGCGGAAAACCAAAAATCAGGCCTTCGATGATCAGACTGCCCACTGTTCGAATTCCAATCCTTTTCCTCTCTCCACCTATCTCCTTAATCCACGCATAAGATATCCGTCAATCTGATCACAGTTGATCGCGCCCTAACATCTCCACCGGTCTGCACACAATCCTAAAGGTTTAAAAAATCAGACTCAGGACTGGACTCGACCATGGCCGAGTCGGGCCAAGCCCCAATTTCAAAGAAATTGGTTAGAGGGCCGGGTCCCATAGGACTTGGCCTAGTCGAATGATTCAAGTCCGAGTCTCATAGGACCCAACTCGGTGGCCGATTTTTTAAACCATGACAATCCGTCCTTAGAATTGTGCACGATCTTCAAGATCCACCGAACGTAAGAAATCAGTCACGATCACCACCCTCGGCTTGCCTAATCTTCTCGAAATCATTAACCTAGCTCTAATACCACTTTTGAGGGAGAAGGGAGAGCAAAAATTGAGAACACAAGTAAATCTAATTTATTGCATTCTACTAATTCCAATTACGTTCTTCAATATAAATAGAAAACCCTAAGCAACCCTGCTAAACTAGACTCCCACGCTAGAAAGGAGACATAACCATAAAAGATAACCACATCGATAAAAGAATATTCTTAGTAATATTCCTAGCCTACATAGCGCCACCAGCCCAACCCCTCCGGTGCGTGCGCTGAGTCAGCAATGGCTTCAACACATATTGGCTCGTATTGCATAAAAAAAAGTTTTAATTTCCATTTTATAGTTCATGCATTAGTTATCCTTATTCGTTGATTGGAGATGGAAAAAAATTTCTGCTATATCAAAACTAGGTATTTACGTTTACATTTACTCTTACCAATTACGAATTAGTAAATTATGTGTGTGTTCTCCAAGCCATTTTGTAAAAGACAAAATGGCTATGTCCCATTCAAATGATAATCTCATAGCATTACTTAGAAACCTTCCATAGTCAAGAAGAAAGGAAACCATGAACGTGATGGTGTCCTGAAGCCCTTGGCTCATCAACCAATGAAGTCATATTCTTCTAGAACTATATTTTGTACGTATTAATGAACCTAACATCAGTTTGTGATGTAAACGTTATCAATCATCATCATCATCATTATCATCATCAAAGCCTTATCCCAACTCCCAACTATGTTCGGATCTGCTACATGAATTATGTTTCTCCGTTCCTATCTATCTTGAGTCAAATCCTCAGATTAGTTGCACTTCTTTATATCTATTTTTACTACCTCCATCCATATCCTCTTTGGCCTACCCTTTCCCCTTAGTGGGGCATTAACTTTTATAGCCTAACTTTTCCTTACTAGCCTCGTTGCTGGCCTGGGTTGGACATGCCTAAACCATCTCAAACGGGTTTTTCTAATTTTATCCCTAATTGTTGTTATTCAAAAATGCTCTCAAAAGCGCTCATTTCTATTCTAGTTTTACTACACATCCACCTCAGCATTCTCATCTCTACTACATCCATTTTTTGTATATGTTGATTCTTGATTGACCAACATTTTGCATGGTCATAGGTAGTCTAATCAATGTCCTGTAAAAGATTTCCCTTCAATCTTGTTGGCATTCATCAGTCAGAAAGCACTCCAGAAGCAAGTCTCTATTTTAACCATGCCGCTTTTTATCCTATATGCGACATCTTCATCAATCTCCCCATCCTTACTAATTATAGAGCCAAGGTAACGGAAAGAATCTCTTTGTGACATCTCATGGTCTTCAATCCTCATGGTAGTTTCAGCTCTTTCTATATGCCCACTAAAGTTACAATCCATACGTTCCGTCTTTTTACTGCTTACTTGAGATCCTTTGGATTCTAAAGCCTCTCGCCATCTCTCGAGTTTTGCATTCACACCATCTCTTGATTCATCTACCAAGATTATATCATCTACAAATAACATACACCAAAGTACCTCTTCTTGATTATGAAGAATTAACTCACCCATAATCTGTGCAAAGAGATAAAGGCTTAGGGTCGACCCCTGATGCAAACCTATGGTCACTGGGAACTCGCTTATCTCTCCACAAGTAGTTCTCATACTCGTTATCGCTCCTTCATACATGTCTTTGATCATTTCAATATAGCCTCTTGGAACATTTCTTTTATTTAAAATACACCAAACTTAATCTCTAGGTACCCTATTGTAGGCTTTTTCTAAATCGATGAAGATCATATACAGATTTTTCCTCCTCACTCAATATTTTCCCATTAGTTGCCTAACTGAGAAGATAGCTTATATAATTGACCTCCCTGGCATAAAACCAAATTGATTTTCAGATATGGTGGTCTTTTGTCTAAGTCTTTGCTCCATTACTCTCTCACATAGCTTCATATTATGACTCATAAGTTTAATCTCACGATAGTTGGTACAGTTTTGTATATCTCCCTTGTTGTTATATATAGGTACTATAACATTTCTTCTCCATTCATTCGGCATTTTCTTTGTCCTTAATATCTTATTGAAGAGTCCAATTAACCAAATCTCCCTAATTTCGCCTAAGCCTTTTTAAGCCTCAATCGAAATGTCATCTAGACCCGTAGCCTTTCCTATCTTCATTTGTTTCAATGCTTTCCTCATTTTCACCACCCTACTTCTACGACAAAAGTATGCTTTGCTAACGAAGTATCCTCTTTTGTTCTTATGTCTCCTATATAGTCTTCATTTTAAAGTATGCAAAAATATTCCATCCACCTTTGGTATTGTTGTCCTTCATTAGAACCTTTTGGTCATTGCTCTTAATGCATTTAACATGATATAAGTCCCTACTTTTCCTTTCTCTTATTTTTGCAAGCTTAAAAAATCATTCTGTCCTTCTCTTGTTCCCAACCTATTATATAGGTCATCATATGCTTTGAATTTTGCATCACTTACTTCTTTCTTAACTTCTTTCTTTGCCTTCTTATACATCTCATAGTTTTCCATCTTCCTAATCCCTTGCCAAATTTTGTAACAACTTCTCTTCACTTGAACAATTTCTTAAGCCTTTACGCTCTACCACCAGGTTTCTTTATTATAGTGTCTTTTCCTTTTCGACTCTCCAAGCACCTCTTTTGTAGCCTTCTTAATACAGTTAGCCATTTGTTTCCATATCGCTGTTGATTCTCCCTCAAAATCCCAATCTCCTTCCTCAATCACTTTACCTGTAAATAAATTTGCCTTTTCTCCTTTTAAATCCCTCCACCTTGTTTTAGGGTATATTTTATTTACTACTAATCTTTTTCTACTTCTAATGCAAGTATCTAAAACTACTAATCTATGTTGTGTGCTCAAACTCTCTCCTGGAATAATCTTACAGTCTTTACAAGCTAATCGGTCATGTTTTCTAACTAGAAGAAAAGTCTATCTTGCTCCTGCTAGTTCTACGTTTATAAGTAATTAAATGCTCCTCTCTCTTTTTAAAGGAGGTGTTTGCTATTACATGGTCAAATGCTAATGCAAAGTCTAAGATAGTGTCCCCTAATTCATTCTTTTCTCCAAATCCCTGTCCTCCATGCACTCTCTCATATCCTCTATTATCCTTTCCTACATGTCCATTTAAGTCTCCTCTTAAGAAAATCTTTTCACTAGTTGGAATTTCTCATAATAAACTATCCATATCCTCCCAAAATTGGCTTTTGACACTTTCATATAATCCTGCTTGGGGAGCATATGCACTAATGATATGAATTATCTCTTCCTCTAACATTACCTCTAACACTAGTTTAATTGTTATAATTCTATCACCCAATCTCTTTACCCCTACAATTTTGTCTTTCAAATCTTTGTCTACAACTGTATCCACTCCATTTTTTGTATTGTTTTTCTTGCACAAAAAAGTTTATAACCATCGGTGAGCTCCTTACCTTTATCCCCTTTCCACTGTCTCCTATAGACAGGCTATTCTAACTCTTCTTATTTTCATTACCTCGACTAACTCCATGCTCTTGCCTATCAAGGTTCGAATATTCCTTTTCTTTTGCTGTTGGACTTACTTTTTTAACCGTACTCATCCAGAATGGTGCGATAGCCCTTGCACACTTTCCATTGCAACCGGGCGGCGCTGCAATGCATTGCTTAAAGTGGGGATCGCCCTACGATGATCTCGGAATGTTGTTATCTCAGAATTCATGTTTGGGTTCTGACAAAATTTTATGCTAGCTATCAACCTGTCTAATGAAACCTTCCTCTACCCAAGCTTGGGACCGGCAGTAAAAAAAACTTAAGAGTTATCTAACTAAAAATTATATATTTCATAAAATTGTTGTGACGTGTATTTCGCTTGGTGTTTCAGAAAATTGGCTTTGATAAGAGCCCAATCATATTATTTTGGTCTATAATGTTGAAGATGTCAGGACCCTTTGATATAAATTGTTCTGTCGTTCACTAACAGCTCGAGCTTTTGGTGTTTCTGGTTATTAACATGGTATCAGAGCTGAGAGGTTGTTAGTTGTGTGTTTGACTCCCTAGGGATGTATTTCTATTCACGTATGGCTGTTTGGCATGTTTCTGTGCACGTGCAGAACCCCACACGTGAGGGGGGCTGTCAGGACACTTTGATATATATTGTTTTGTCATTCACTAATAGCTCAAGCTTTTGGTATTTCTGGTTATTAACAAAAAAAGAGGCTCCCCACCCACACACACACTCTTCCTTCGCCCTGTCTTGCAAATAGAATGTGTGTAGAACTGTTAGAATAACTATATGAATTATCAAAGAGTAATGCCCATTTAAGGAGTTTTAGACTGTATAATCTCTGTATATGGTACGTATGATTTATCTGTAAGCTATACTTTCAGTAGGTATCCCTTAATAAAATTTTGGAATTTTAGTGCTAGATGAATTCAATAATTTTTTAGATTCTGGCTCAATATTTTATTAAAAAATACGTTAAATACAAGTGCGTCTAGATATCTCTATAAAGGAAAAGTGCAGGATGCGTTTTTCTCCCTAATTAGTATGTTAGCACTTCAAGTTGACCTTAAGGTGGCCTTTAGATGTGGGGAAGCTGAAAGTGGGGTTTCCCCACTAGGTGGAGAAACCAATGAGAAACTTGGATGTGGAGGAACCCAAAGATAGAGAAAACTTCACCTTTTTCACTTTACGCTTGGTGCTAACTAGAGAAAAATATAACTGGAGACAATGAATAGTGAAGCTGTGCTTTCCATACCCCTTGGTAGGTTTTGCTTTCGGCAACAAGCAGAGAAACTTGACCAAGTGGTATCCACTTTCCCACCAAAAAATGCAACCAAATAGGAACACATGAACTCTTTTCTCACACCAAGTTTCCCCACATCCAATTATACACTGAGTCTTTAAGATATTTTTGGTGGAAAACTTGGAAAACACATCCTTCTAATAAAAATGCTGCTTATATTTCTCCGTCCTTTCTGCTCTATTAAAATGCACATCCCTCTTGTAATATGGCTTCATCCAAGTTCCAAGCATGCCCTAAAACTAGTTTTATTATATTGCTATTGGAGATTTTCTTAGATTATCTACTAGATATCTTGACAGGTATTTTTCCATTTGTCAGGGAGTGTCCACCAGAATTGCTGGAAGCTATTGCCAGCATAATTTTTGCTGCTCCCAGATGTTCAGATTTGCCAGAGTTGATTCAAATCCGTAATCTGTTCACTATGAAGTATGGGAAGGAGTTTGTTTCAGCTGCATCAGAGCTTCGGCCTGATTCTAGCGTCAATCGTGCTGTAAGTTAATCTTCCTTCTCTTATAGTACCAGATATGACACGCTGCTTGGGGTTTTTATTTTTTTTTGGTGTGGGGTTGGGTGGTTTGGTTTTGGGGGGGGGGGGGGGGGTGTTGTGGGGGTTTACTGGGACATGGACATGGGTGTTAAATTGTATAAGTTAATTATCTTTACTACTATGTTTTAAACTGTTCTAATTATAATGTTTAATATTCAGGTATAGACTGTCAGAGATGTTAGGAGTTGGTTAGTGAGTAGGTTAGAGATGATAAGGTTTAGGGGTTGTTTGGTTGCACCCATTTACGTGTGTAAATGGGTGACGCAACCAAGATCTGCGATCGGGTTGATAGATCAATCTCCCAAAGGATTGATCGAATCCAAGATGGATTCCAGCCACTAGGGCGACCTCACACGAGGAGAAAACACCATAATTGAAGAGAAAACTCTCATAACTCAAAAGATTAATTGATAATAAGCATGTCTATTACAATGAGGCCTAACATCCTTTTATAAAGGAGTTGGCTTGATCCCCAAGCAACTATATTTCCTAATATATGAATCATTTCTAAAATAAAAAGGAAACTAACTAATAATAATCATAAACAAATCAAACTACTAAATAATATTTCCTAACTAAATGGATGTCCCCTTGGGCCTATGGACTAGACCCAATGGGTTGGCCGACCTATTGTCTGGCTTACATCAATTATCCTCCGCTTGTAAAAAACCCGACTCCGGCGAGTTGATAGCTTGATAAAAAGGGAGAGAATTCAACCACAAATTCTGAAAAATGTCTGCCTGGGTCGAAAATCAATCGCACAAACATCTGTTTCTTCTTTGATCTGCATTCTCATGACATGGCTTGGAAGCTTGATGCGGTCTTTTTCTCCATTGAGTGGTAGATGGGAGGTTTTGCTTCTGCTGATGTCTATATTGAGTTCGGATGTGTGATCTGACCATTAGAAGCATCAGTTGTTGCCTTTGTACCGACGGATCATGAACATTGACTATCCATCGGTGATCGCCGAAAATGAAGTCAATGTGAAGAACTTCAATCACTTGATCTAGTTGTGAAACTATTGGAACAATGGACATGATTTCCGATGGCCCAATTGGATTTTCTGGAAGTGGTATGACAATTGGAACCACCGGATGTCCAATCTTCTCACTAACTGGATCAGAGTATTCAATGTTTGAATGTCTTAGCTCTTCCTCAACCTTTTAAGGCTCTTGACTCACATTACTTTGCTCAAAATTGTTTGTACTGACGAAATCATCTTTACCAAGAACTTTCTCTTCAATGTCATCATTGATGTCTCCTGTCTTCACTTTTGGTGCAATCACGACTTCTTTTTCAACTTTTTGCTCTTTCTGTGGCTCTTCACTTGAAGGTGATGATGTAGACGAAGATGGGGCTGTTGAATTCAGTGGAACGAGCATAACTCTTTTTCCATTCCACAAAATGATATATGTATTCGCCTCTTTATCATGGTGCACATTTCGATAAAAAAAGCCATGGACGTCTGAAAATAATATGAGCAATATTCAAATGGATCACATCATACCAAATTTTGTCCTCATAAGGGCCCATCTTGAATGATACCAAGCATCTATGAGTCATGGGGATAATATAACCATTAGACCATGTGACTTGGTGGGGCTTAGAAAGCTTCTCAGTTGGCCAATGAAGTTTGTCAATGACCTCTTGTGCGACAAAATTCATTGCACTACCATTGTCAATAATCAAATTAGCGGCCTTGTCTTCGACTCTTATCCTTGTGTGGAATTTCTAAGCCTGGCTCCATTCTTCTTCTTCCTTTTCATTTGTATTGAGGAGTCGGCGAATGACAATAGTAGGATTGTCTTCTCCTGAAAAAAGTCTTTCCACAATATGAGCTCTTTGTCGACATTGTTGTCTACGAGACCTTTGAAGCATGCGCTCAACACGGATGGCTTCTAAGTATGCATCTTGACTAGTTTTGCAATAATTCATATTTTTCAATATGTCTGATCTCAAGCCTTGGACGTACCAAGCTAAATGATGTATCTCATCTTCCTCTAATTCGCATGTCTTGCAACTCCCGAAATTGGCGGGTATATCCATCAACGGTCAGATGTTCTTGCTTTGAATTGAGAAATTGCTCAAAAAAGAACTCATTTTCAAAATACCAATTTCCATATTTAAATTTATACCAAATTCTTTGAAGTGCAATTGAGCTCCCAAAAATTTTGATATTGACTTGAATCAAGAGGAAACATGAAGAGATGATAGTTTTCTTTGAATGGACTAACCTGGTTTTGGAGATCACAGGTACATGCGGGTCACTTTTTGGAATCTAGATGATTCAAATATTGTTGTTTGGGCTAATGGCACTATGAATGAGTTGGATTGGAATTGGCCCCACTTGACTTAGATTGAAAATTTTGTACTCTTTTTTTTTTTTGTTATCGCTAGTGGGCCGGGTTTGAGTTCAGATTGGGCCCAGACTCAAGTCAGGCCGGAACTGCAGGCCTGGCTGAAACAGAATGCTGGGCTCGAAAATAGTGGGCCTTTGTCTCGGGTTTCTTGCACGAAGGAAAAAAAATAAAAGGCTTTTGGGTCTTTTACTTGTATTGACTTGGAAAAGGGGAAAAGAAAAAAAAAAAGAAAAAGAAAAATTTGAAGAGGAGTTAGGGTGGAGAGACGCTGGTGATGGTGATGAAAGTTGATGGTGGTTGCTGGCTACTGGTTGGAGAAGATGGGAGGCAGATGGCTTGCAAGGGTGGTGCTGCGACGCTGCTAGAGATGAAGGTGTTGCGCTGGAGATGGTGGTCATCAGGGAAAATTCAGCAACGAATCATGGTGCCAGGTACGCTCTCTCAACTCAAAGCCCCTTCTTCTCTCTTCTTCTTCTCCCTGCTACTTCTTTATTTTTTTTCTTTTGTTCTTTCTTTTTGCGGGATTTGGGTTTTGTTTTAATTTTGCTGGGTGTTGGGTTGGTGGTGCTGGGAGATGGAATTCGGTTTGGGGATTTGGGGTTCGGCAGTGACGATGTGGATGGGTGGGTGCTGTCGATTGGGAAATTTGGAGGCTTTTGATGAGGCTGGGGATTCGGTGGTGCTGGATGGGAATGGGTTGGACGGTGAAGGAGGGTTTCGCAGTGAGTTCGATGGATCGAGGTTTTGGTTGTCGGCAGTGATGATAGGGATGGGTGGGTAAAGATGGGTGACGAGTGGAGATTGGCAGTGGGATAGGTAGGTTACGAGTCGGCTGGTTTGAGGGGTTTTGATTGGGATGGGTTGAGGGAAGATAGGTTACATCAGCGATGGATGGATAGGAAGATGATGATGAATGGAGGTCTCGATAGAAAATCCGGGAAGGACTGAAGTCTCCCCGGCGACTAGTCTTCGGCTCTGATACCAATCGACGCAGCCAAGACCCGCAATCAAGTTAATAGATCAATCTCCCGAAGGATTGATCGAATCCAAGATGGATTCCAGCCACTAGGGCAACCTCACACAAAGAGAAAACACCATAATTGAAGAGAAAACTCTCATAACTCAAAAGATTAATTGATAATATGCATGTCTATTACAATGAGGCCTAACATCCGTTTATAATGGAGTTGGTTTGATCCCTAAGCAACTATATTTCCTATTTCCTAATATATGAATCATATCTAAAATAAAAAAGGAAACTAACTCATAATAATCATAAACAAACCAAAGTACTAAATAATATTTCCTAACTAAATGGATGTCCCCTTGGGCCTATGGACTGGACCCAATGGGTTGGCCGACCTATTGTCTGGCCTGCATCAATGGAGGTTCAGCGTAATGATTACTCATCCCATGTTTGGTTGCACCATCGATGCATAAATGAACATGTGAAAATGGTATGAAAATGGGTTTTATTTTGTGGCCAAAATTTTCACATCTCCCATGGTGTGAAACAATTTCATAGATTACTGTTAATAGGCAGTGCTACAGTACCATTTTGAGCAATCCATTTTTTTTTTTTAAATAATTCTATGGGCCTCAAAATGAAGATCGGAACCATTGGATGTCTTTAAAATGCCAATAACAAACCTCAAGGGGTAGCTTAGTTGGCCTAAGACCACTGTTTGCTCCCGGAGGTTGAAAGTTCGAAACTGTGCTACCACACTGGGCCATATGGGATTTACCCGGCTCCCCCTTGGCCCAAAGGGATTAGTCCAGCCCAAAGGGCTGGGATACCCTCCGTTGTCAAAAAAAAAAAGGCCAAGAATGGCTATGGTGCCAAATTTCAACCATTGATTCATCATATATTTTGAGAAAATTGCAAAAAAGTAAAACCCAGATTGTTAGATCTGCAAAACTGGACTAATGTGGGCCCCTTTTTCACGATCCGGACTGTTCATCCTCTTTGGAAAGCTGAAAACAGTTTTGAGGTCAAATGTCATGTCTTCATTCATCATAGATTTTGATCAAATTGAGAAAAACGGTATACCGTTGGCTCCATTTAGATTCACATATGAAAGTGACAAACAATGGAAACTGTTTCCATGGGACTCAATTGCCTGACGAAATGAAATAGATGTGCATCATTTGCACATGTGAATCATTTTCCCATGACATGCATAAAAGCCAAACAACCCCTTAGGTTTTTTTGAATTAAGATTTCAAATGAGTGATCATTATTCTTATTCTTGTTCTTGTATAAATTGAGATGTGTTCTCATAATAAATCTGTAGTTAATTCTGTCAAAATGTAGCCTCTTGAGCTTCATCACAGCCAAGGCATGTTTGACCTGTATTTGGTACCCATACTTGTCATGTAAAATCTGACTGCTCCTGTGAGGGATTCCCTGGTGCACAGATGTGGATATGAGGAGCTAGGATACAGGAACAAGTACAATAGTTTATTTACTAAACTCTAGGGCACAGATATACCTAGAGGCCCTCTCACTGCTTAATTATGATGAGAAAATACTTTGGTTTCTAGACATGTACCCTTTCGGTATACATTACTAGCATCTGTATCAATATAATAGAAGATGCTGTACCACTTATAAGTGCTTGGACTCTAAAATCCTGGCTAGCATGATGTTTCTGGAATTCATGACTCTTTGTTTTCTGGTGGACCAGGTAATTGAGAAACTTTCAGTCAAAGCTCCATCTGCCAATGAGAAGCTTAAAGTTTTGAAAGATATTGCCCACGAGTACAATTTGAAATGGGACTCTTCTAGCACTGAAGCGGAATTCAGTAAAAAGCATGAAGATTTGCTGGTATGTCTACTTGATGATTTGTTCTTGTCAGTAAATCAGTGTCCTTTTTTGGTAGGCAGATTAAGCTTACTGAGTCTCCCACACGGCCACACCTCAGTAGGGATTGCTTCATTTTTCAGTATAGCTTAGTTCCTATTGTCTTTTTCAACATTATCTAATGACCTAAAAGGCTAAGACACCTTTCATGTTCTAATATTACTTCTTCTTTTAAATAGTAACTTCTATTAAATGAGAAGCCATACAGCGTAGGAGAGGTAAACTGCAAGGCTCTCAAAACAAACAGCTCAAAGAAAGAGACAAAAAACCAAATCTAAGAAGCGAGAATAATCATGTATAATGTATTTCAGATACTAACAGCAAACTCTGTCATCTAACTCCCTCCTTAGCTAACAGGTGTGCCATCTCATTAGCACCCTTCAAGCCAAGTCCAACACGGCCTACATGAAGAGGAAAAGGCAACCTCATTCTAACTACTCATAATAGTTGAAATTGGGATGTCATGAAACTAGGGAATGGTAGAAACTAGAAGCCCATGATAGCACGTAAAATTTCACCTTCTACCGAAGAGTCCCCCACTGATAATTTTCATTCAAAACTTCTCGCATTTCACTCGTCCCATATAACCTACGAAACAGCAACAAATACTGTCTTCCACATAGTTCTGCCCTGAGAAGAACCCACTGCCCGCTTCCACATTATAAATATCTTATGAAGGGAACAAGGGAGCACCTGCTTAGAACCGAAGCATCTGATAACAGACCCCCACATGAATTGAGCAACCCATCAACTAAGAAGATGATCTACCAATTCTGCCTCACAGACACATCAGTTGCTGATGATATTTTGCCTGCGACGACTAACATTGTCTAAGGTAACAATGCCTCCAAGAAGAACCAACCATCCAGAGGCAAGAATCCTCGGAGGAACTTGATTCGCCACAAAAAGGATATACTTTATCTAGGGATGAAGATTCTTCCTTGAGGATCCTGAAAAAAAAAAAAAAAAAAGAAAACACCTTTCAATATAGCTTTGAAGATTTTCCTCCTGTTATTTATACTTCTGTTCCCTTTTCTTTTTCTACCTTTCAGTCAGTATCTTCAATTTATTGGCTAAAAGCAAGGTGAATAAGTTCCAGTTGATAGAAAATGTATTCCCCACAAAAGAAGATCCTGAAACTCCTTCCCTTGCTACCTAGTCTTTGGTCCATTCACTACTCTGACTATGGCTTTGAATCACAGTCACAAGTCAGCAGGTGTTTGGCAAGCCATTGTGACAGAAACCCATTACATATTCACATAGTTCTTTTTAAAAGCACTCATCACCATTGAAGAATTATCTCATTGCTTCATTTATAAACTGAGGGACTCAAATCAGGTTTCAGTTTTGTATTTGTATAGAATTCTATCATATGAGTGTCTGCCACGGTCAAACTTGCCTGATTTGACATGACACATTCATGCTTCAAGTCAGCTCGATAATTTGGTATGGGGTTGAATACTTTTTAATTATCTTGGGTACTTTGCATAGTTGGGACAAGGCTTTGATGATGATGATGATGACGACTTTGGTATTCGTCTACTTAAATATTTAAATACTGAGTTTTGATTTGAGTGCACTCCACTCCACCACATGGTCCAGATCGCCTGGTTGACTCTAGCCAATAGAGTACAAAGTAAAGCTTTCAGTTTTGGAATTGTGCTCATCTATGATTCTCAAATACGGCATGGATACGACAAAGGCACGCCATAGACACGGCACGGATACACATTTTACACATAAAAAGTGAAGCATCGGATATGACATGACACGATACGTTGCCCATTTTAAAGTATCTGTGCTTCATAGGTGCTCATGGGTCTTGCCATGCATAGCCATTGATTGCTTTCTCTTAAGTACATAAATTAATTGACAACAGGAGAAAAGGGTAGTTGATAGAATGATATCATTCATCGTCTTATATGCTCAGTGAAATCTTGTTAGAATGGCCATTTTGTTACTTGATGTTTCGTGATTTAGTTGATGTTCTTTTGGTTAGGTGTAACTTTGGTTACATAGAACATTTCAAATATTCATTTGGTTGTCCAATGGACTAGTTTGAAAGACCTAGAGGTGGTGAGAATCAACACTTTCATTGGTTTTGAAAGGGGAATAACAAGGATTTCATCTTATTGATTGGACGACAGTGAAAAGGGCTAAGGAGAAAGGGGGCCTAGGCCTTGGACATATTTTAGGAAAAAATTGTGCCCATCTATCAAAATGGGAATGGAGTCTTGTGATTGAAAGGAGGCCTTATGGAGAAAGGTGATAGCTTCACAATATGGAGAACATGAGAGATCCCGGGACATGGGAAACATTGGAAGTAGATAGAGGGAAGGGTCAAGAGTTTGGAAAGATATCTCTAAAGTGAAGGCTTTAATTGTTTCATGGGAAAACTAATGGCATAAAATTCATGATTAATAGTTGGATGGTTGTTTTGGGAAATGTGTGGATTAGGGATACATCACTAACTGCATGATTCCCAGGATCATACATGATCTCTAACTATAAGGAGGATTTAATCAAATAAGATGTTGATGAATGGGAAAGGGGACTAACTAAGGGCAACTATAGAATAGGATTCAGGTGTCTGAAGTATAATTGTTATGAGAAATTGTTGATATTCTCAAAGGGGCACTCTTCCTATTGGAGAGGAAGGATATGAAACTTTGGAAGATGGATTACTTTGGTGTCCTTTTAAGTAAAAGCCTTCATATCTTCACTTTAGATCTTTCTGTATAAGATTTGGAATTTGTTGGTGCCTCATAGACTTAATGCACTACATTCTCCAACAAAATTCTAACTCTCGACTAACCTCAAAGGTTAGTATTTGATGCAAGCCCTGGATTTAGGGCTTACGTGGAAGTGCCTAAGCACGTGTTTGTAGACACTTTACGAGGTCTTCGCAGAGACAATAACACGAGGACGCACCTTCGATGTATAAACCAACTCATTCTATTAATCAAAATCTAATAATTTCTTCTCTACAATGTCATATAAATAGGAAAAACAAACTAAGGGGCTAAGAAAACCTAATCAAACTAGGAAAGCAATAGAAGCTATTCCAATTATAACTCTTTCAATAAAATTAGAAACCAACCAACAAATAATTAAGGAAATAAAAAGGGAATAAAAATATTCCTAAACTATCTTAGGGTCCCACACGTGAGCTTAACTGTTATGCATCATTCCCCCCAGGTTGAAAGAAGAGTTCGACCTTAAACTCAAGTCTTCTTCATGTTGTCTCTTTAGACATGGTGTATGTGAAGAGCTTCCTTTGTGACATTGGATCTTGATCCTTTCTTTGGTGGTTCCGTCTTCTTAGGATGTAGTGTGACTTCCTTTCCTTTGTATGCAAATGTATATGTATTGTCACATATGCTATGAGCTTCATTCTTGTTGTACATCCATTGTCTTCTCGATAGTATATAACCACTATCCATTGGTAGCACATTACACCAAACTGTATATTTATGATCTTCACCAATGGCAAAAGTGTAAGGACCCAAACCAAAAAATACACAATTGTTAGGGTTTCCTTGAATCCCTGACCCAAATAGATGGATTAGGGCATTTAAGATTAATTACTAGGGTTGCCATAATTCTCAGTCTTAATCTACGATTAGGTTAATAAGTAGTTTCAATTGTTAATTATATTCAATTTTGGACTTAAATGTGATTTTTCAACTCTATACAAAATTAATTAGAACATGTAGGTCACACTTATGAATTATAACTAATTGATATCACAAATAATACCATGCAATGAGCATGCCACTTGGACTATTAAATAATTAGTTTTTTTGTTTGGACTATTAAATAATTAGCATGTTTTGTTTGGACTATTAAATAATTAGTATTTTCTGTTTGGACTTAAATATAATTATACATTGAGAATATTTGGCTTCAGATAGGATTTATTTCTAATTTTAAACTATGAATTATCCTATGCACAATTATATTATAATCATATATGTATAGATTACAATAGAATTGGGTCCTATGTGCATTTAAGGGGTAGGGGCACAGTTAGCACAAAAATTAGGATTGGTTGGGTTACTACTAATAATAGGTGAAGTCCTAGTTAGAATAAGAACAACCTATAATGATTAAAGAAAGAGTAGTCCTAAGGCTATTAAATTGAGAGAGTCGAAATTATAGTTCACTAATTAGAGTGGGTTTTTATAAGGACTAAAAGCCCAACTCTCTCTCCACACACAAATGGCAGAAAATAGAGAGAAATAGGAAGGAGAAAAGAGAAAAAAGAGAACAAAGGAGGTAAAGAAAAAAGAGGATCGACTGGGTTTAGGCTCCAACCACACAATCTCTCATCTCAAATCCACTCAAGGCAACAACCAGAAGGATGCAAGGGTTTGCTTGAGATCAACATAAAACAACAATGAACAAGTGGAAAGCCTATTTCTACGTTCAAGAGGCAGATACACAATCCGAAAATCACAAAGCATCTATAATTCCTTTTGATTCCCTTGAAATCTTCAAATTGATATGTTCTAGTTGAGTTTACATGTAGAGTACCATGTCTGGGTTGGCTTGTTCCTTGAAAATACCATGATTTATGATGGAAAGGGTTGATAGGAATTGAAGAAAATGTTAACCAATTAGTGGGTTGTTTGGTTAACAATTTCTTCAATTCCTATCAACCCTTTCCATCATAAAGCATGGTATTTTCAAGGAACAAGCCAACCCAGACATGGTACTCTACATGTAAACTCAACTAGAACATATCAATTTGAAGATTTCAAGGGAATCAAAAGGAACTATGGATGCTTTGTGATTTTCGGATTGTGTACCTGCCTCTTGAAGGTAGAAACTGGCTTTCCACTTGTTGGCCCTAGGTCTCCCTTGCATCCTTCTGGTTGTTGCCTTGAGTGGATTTGAGAAGAGAAATCGTGTGGTTGGAGTTTAGACCCAGCCGATTCTCCTTTTTCTTCTTCTCCTTTTTTTTTTCTTTTTCCTTTCTCCTCTTTTCCTATTTCTCTCTATTTTCTCCCGTGGGTTATTTGTGTGTGGAGAGAGTTGGACTTGTAGTCCTTTTAAAGGCGCACTTTCATTAGTGAACTATAATTTCGACTCTTAGACTTCTTTCTTTAATCATTATAGGTTGTTCTTAATCCAACTAGTACTTCACCTATTGTTAGTAGTAACCCAACCGATCATAATCTTTGTGCCAACTGTGGCCCATACCACTTAAATGCTCATGAGACCCACTCCTATCCTAATCTATACATTTAGGATTATAATATAATTGTGTATAGGATAATTCATAGTTTCAAATTAGAAATAAATCCTACCTGAACCCAAATATTTTCAATGTATAATTATATTTAAGTCCAAACGGCAAATACTAATTTTATTTAATAGTCCAAGTGACATGCTCATTGCATGGTATTATTTGTGAGATCAATTAGTAATAATCCAAAAGTGTGACCTACATGTTCTAATTAATTTTTACAGTGTTGAAAAATTACAGTTAAGTCCAAAATTGAATATAATAAACAATTGAAACTACTTATTAACCTAATCGTAGATTGGGACCAAGAATTATGGAGACCCTAGTAGTTAACCCTAATTGCCCTAATCTATCTATTTGGGACTGAGATTCAAAGAAACCCTAACAATTGGGTATTTCTTGGTTTGGGTCCTTACATTCCCACCACTTCAAGAAATTTGGTCCTCCAAATTTACTACACTTGGATGTCGAGGCCTTACGAAAAGTAACTTGACATGTATGTCAGACTGGCACTTCATCACCTGTCATTAACCATCACAAAATATAGGCACTATTGCTTTCGAACCTTCAACTTCAAACGATCCACAAGAACTTAAGATATGATATTTTCACAACTTCCTCCATCAATCACAATTATGCAAGCGGGGATTCACTGTTCTTGCTGAGCGAAAAATATTATTTCGTAATCATTTATTCTCAACAGTCGGTGTAGTCTCTTTAAGGACTATGAGGGTTTGATGTCCATCACCATCAAGAGGCTCACCATCATAGGGATTGACGATCTCTAATTCCTTTATCTCATTACCCTTAGGATCATCTAGTGTATCTTCCACATCACCTTCACTGTCAATGAGGTTTGTGCATTTTGGTCATTCAAATGATCAATGCCTCTATTGTTTACAATGAAAACTTCTTTTTTTTTTTTTTTTTTTTTTTTGAATGTTTACTTTCATTAAAAAAGGCAAATAGTATAAGAGAAAAGTACTGAAAGCAAAAGACAGCAAAGCAAGAAAAACAAAAAGAGCCCTAAGAATAAGCCAACTCTTTCCAATGGTACACAATTTGATCTAAGCAGTATCCTCTATAGGAAGGGAGAATAGACACCCAAAGAGCTACTAGAAACTTTGATTTCTCCACTAGCCTGCTCTCACTAGATGCATTTTTTTCAAAACATCTTGAGTTTCTTTCCTTCCAAATCATCCAAATCACCGCCAAGAATGACAACCGCTACATCATTTTGCCTCTAGGGTTCCCAAATGGGGCCTTCCAAGCTTGGAAGAGCTCGGAGAGAGAGAGAGAGAGAGAGAGAGAGAGAGAGAGAGAGAGAGAGAGAGAGAGGAAGGACCCAGCAGGAGCTAAACTCACGAATTATAGACATCCAAATTGCATGAGCTGATTTACAAATAAGCAAGAGATGGTTCATTGATTCTTTGTCCCTCAAGCACATAGGGCAGCCATTCACAATCGTCATCCCTCTCCTTCTTAAGAGATCTATAGTAGGAATCCTCTTTCTTAGAGCTAGCCACCCGAATACAAGCACCCTTGGTGGAGCTTTCGACTTCTAAATACCATACACCCCGCTCTTCTCTCTGGGATTACTTAAGATATCCTTAAAGAAAGAGGACACAGAAAAGGATCCATTCTTAGAGGCTATCCACACTCTAGCATCTATCCTATTGTTATGAATGATTGGACAGTTCAGGGAGTTAGGGAGAGCAATGAACTGGGATTCTTCATAATCCTTCAGGTTCCTCCTAAAAGTGGGACCCCAAACCTCCTAGCCTCCAATTGTGCTCATATAAGAACTGATTGTTGCGTCCTTGACTTGTGCACACCTAAACAAGTATGGGAATTGAGCACACAACGCCCTTTCACCTGCCCACCTATCTTTCCAAAAGAGGGTCCTCTCCCCCAAACCAATTTGGTACTTAATGTTCTCTATGAAGTGTTTCTTTACCGAGAGGATTCCTTTCTAAATAGTAAAAGAATTCAAAGAGGGGTCTTGGACGTCCCAACCATGCCTTGGAAGGCTGTATTTCCTTTCCAGCACCTGTCTCCAAAGGTCTTGTGAACCGTCTCCAATCCTCCACAACCATTTACCCAAAAGAGCTTGGTTCATCTTCTTTAGGTTTACAATGAAAACATGTGATCTTATTCTAACCTTCAGGCTTGAAGAAAAATTTTCTGAAGAACTACCACTTGGATTAGAATCCAACTTTGATGGTGGTCTTTTGTGTAGCCCATTTAGACGCACTTAATTTTCGGGCTTGATAATCTGCAATGTCTTCGGCCTTGATGGCATGTTGGATGATCTCATCAACATAATCAAAATTATTGAATGCAAGTACATGTTTGTCTTTTATCAACCGATGAAAATATCGGTTAACTAAAACATCATCAACCTCATTTAAAGCAAAACGAGCTTGCATTGTCATTAACTCTTCAGAATACTCAATAACTGTTTTAGATCCTTGTTTCAATTATTGAAAACGTGAACGCAGATCTCTAGAGTAATTGACAGGCAGTAATTTCTGCTTCAACAGCTTTTTCATCTCGGCCCACTTGTCAACAGAGTCAATTTGTTGGTATCTCCTTTTATTTTGCAACTCGGCCCACCATATCGCGGCATAATTGTGAATCCGAGTTTCCACCAGTGTAATCTTATGCCCATCCATCATTGGTTTATGTGCAAAAATATTTTCAACATACACTAACCAATCCAAGAATTCATCTAGCTTCAATTTCCCATCATATTTGGGAATCACAAGTTTAATACCCAAATCGCGATCAACATTTACTACGTGTGGGTCTCGTTGATTCTGATTATGTCCTCCATCATCCCGGTTATCTCGATGATTATCTTTATGCCAATGAGTTTCCAAATTGGTTAATCGGGTCTCAATCCTTGCAAGAGTCTCTTGCATTTGAACCATCATTACTGATAATTGCCCAACGGTTCCCCGCAAATCATCATCATAATGGGAGGAAGACTCCACCTCTACCTGCTTCTTGGGAGGCATCTTTTTTTTTTTTAATGCAAATTCAAAATTTCTGACTGACCTGATGTGAAGATCTGGATATTTGAGAATGGGAGGCTGAAGACTTGAAGAAACTTGGGCCTACTAGATGAAAATATTTTTATACAGTCGTTTAATTCGAACTGCTGAGTTGGGTATGGGCCTAACTCAAGCTCAAGCCCACAGACTGGACTCAGTTGAACTACTGAAAGCAGGCCTGGAACCCAACCCAAGTGTTGCTTTGGGCTTCACGTCGCTCTACGAAGATGAAACTCGGGCGATGGCGCTAGAGCTCGGCGACTTCAACGAGATGATGGAGCAAGCGATGGCGCTGGAGCTCGGCGGCGCTTGCACTAGGGTTCACAGTACACACTTCTTCCCCTAATCTCTCTCTTCTCTATTCTTCGTCGTTCTTTGTACTCTTTCTTTCTCTTTTTTTTTTTTTTTTTTTCCTCTAGGTTGGGGGCTTTCTGTGGGTGGAAGGAGAAAGAGCAGTGGAGATGGGGTTTGGCAAGCTAAGAGGGTCGGCAGGGGTTGTGTTACTGGAACGGAGATCGGTAAAGGTATGGATGGGTATGGGGTTCTGTCAGGGACGGTGGGCTGGGCGTAGAGTTTCAGGTTGACGATGAAAAGGAGATTGGTTGTCGCAGTGGAGGGCTGATGGAATGGTTTCGGCAGCGACAGGGTGAGGGAGATGGTTACAGACAAGTGATTGGAATTGGGAACGATGGCAGGGGTTTTGATGGCAGTGGGGAGAGACCGGAAGGGGTTCTGGGATTACGGGGATTGGCAATGGGGTGGTGAGAGGCTCTAGGTGTGGAAAGGGTCGTGGGAAGATGGTGGGGTTGGGTTTTGTTGGATGGTGCGACGGGTCTGGGGAGGGATTATTTTTTCGATGGTGCAGGGACGGTGATGGCGGACGAAGGTAGGAATGGGGATAGGGGTAACACGCCGACAATCAAGGGATCGTTCGGCTCTGATACCAATTGATGCAATCCTAGGGTTATGATGCAAGTGCCGAAGCACAAATAGGGTTCCGAAGAACAATCACTTGAAGAAGAAACTGTCTCCAACAAAAAATCCACACACGGAATTCTATTAAATCAATTCTAATCTGAGATTACCAATCTCTACAATGCTATATATATAAAAAAGAAACTTAAGCTCTAAGAAAGCTTTCCTAATCAAACTAGGAAACAAGAATGAAAACCTATCCAAATTAGAAACCTAATTCTAATTACTCTTTGCTAAAAATAAAACTAATAACAATTAAAAATCAGAATTTCATGGGTCTCCCATGTGGCCCACAAATCTTGTTGCCATGACATATTATTGCTGCTGCATCACTCTACAAAACACTTCTAGAACCAAAAATCCCCTTCAGCTTTAATTAGCATTAGGGACAACACTTTAGCACCTATAATAAATAGATATGGGAAAAGTGGGCCCCCTTGTCTAAGGCCTCTGGATGGAATGATTCTGCCGAATAGGGATTCATTAAGCATTAATTCAAAGGAGACCATGGATATTTAACCCCTTATTAAATCTATTAAGTCTTTATCACAGCCAATTGCTTCTACAGTTTCTAGGAAGAAGTCCCACTCCATTCTATTATAGGCTTTTGCCATGTGGAGTTTCAGTCCATATAAAGTTTCTTTTTATTGCTATCAAAATTAAATTTGGAAAGGTGCATGAGATTTGTAACTTCATTGGAACAGATATCTTACATTGCTGTCATTTATTGGTTTTCCTAAATGGTTTTGTATCATGGCAGGACGGATCAACTCTAATTCAAAACAGAGTTGCAGAATTGCAAGCACCCCACACAGATTGCTCCATAGAAATCTCAAGGGCAAAGGAGGGAAAGCCAGTCTCACCCACTAACAAGAATCTTGGAATTCAAAAGGTTGAAGCTCCCACCCCTGTGGCCCAAACAGCTGCTTTCAGCCACTGCACTTCCCTTGTGGGTCCTTATACAAGTGAACACTTAGTTACTGACCATCAGGCTGGGCCTCATGGTGACCAGAAAAGGGAAATTAGTTCGACCTCAAGCGACATCATGGAGAAAGCTCGAGCTGCCATTGCCTCAGCAGAGCGTGCAACTGCTGCTGCTCGTGCAGCTGCTGAGCTTGTTAATGTTAAGAGTCGGCAATGAACCCAAAAAATGACAATCTTTTCAGCTTTCAAACAAATGAGAGTGGATCATTTATCAATGGCAGATCATGAAGAGAAATTAAAATGGGCTCCAATGGTATGAGAGTCTTTGTTTAATATGTGCATGAAATGTTGAACCATATATGAGATGTAAGGTCTGTAAGAGATACAATGTGATTCAGCTGTTGGGATATCATGGGTGGAAGTTAAACCTACCACCTTAAAGAAATAAGAATAGTTATAGTACCCTGCTCCACGGAGAAATGTACAGTTTGCAGATCCTCTCAGTTTAGCTATGTGGGTTCACCTTCCTTTCGAACTGTTGATGCAGTGGGCCCTAAAATGGATGAACAATGTCAAGAGATCTCCCATAATAAAGAGATCTTAACCTTCCAGAATTTGGCCTTTCTGCAGGCTCATGTAATTTATATTCCTAACTGTTGATTCATTGGACACTGATTAAAGGGTTGGGACTGGGGACCATGCACTCGGGGCTAAATTGAAAAAATATATATATAGTACATCTTTACTTTCAGACTACGCATACACAAAGCTGGTGTCAGTTGTGGCCAAAATCTTTATCTACTGGGCGGTGCGACTTGGTTTTAAATGAGTTTTGAAACAATGATATTGGTTGGCTATCAACTCTCTCTCACAGCAATTTACTTCTCTTTTTCTTTGGAAGCTCCAACCAAGAGCTTATTTGAAAACTCTAATATGTTTGAAAGCAGATTCAGAGAGATGTTTGGAATGGAGATGTTTCATTTTAAACTGGTTTACAAATAGACCATTTTGTGTGTCTGATTAAATTAAGAAAAACAAATTATCATACATTAAGTAATGCACACGAACTTATCATATGATAAAAGTTATTAAGGGCAACTCCTCAAGAAAAACAAATAATAAAAGTAAGAAGTTTTTCTGTCACTGTAGACTTTGATATCTTATTAAAAAAGTTGCTTGTGTGGCAATTCTGATCTAATTGAAATAAAGTTGTTTCAATTAAGGTGTCATTTGCAAGTGTATGTTTTGTGTCTATTAGACTTTAAACGAATTAACTAATGTTGTATTTGGCAAATCTACTTGGCACCTCTTATTGTCTTAAAATGGACTGAAAATGCATTTAGTGCGTTTGGGAACAAAAGTCCAACAGCTGTTTCAATACACTTATAAAGAGAATTTACCTCTATTTAACAAAACAGCAAAAACAAGGTGAATTCAAATAGACAATTTCATATTCCATCCGGACAGACAATTCCATCCAGATAGACTTCAAGCGATGATGTATTCCATGTCGGATGCTTTCTTGACTTGGTGTTTCAAGTAGCTAGGGTAGGAGGTGAGTCTATTAGCTTTTCTAATTTTCAAGCTTTTGTTAATGTAATCTTAGTGGTGCTCATGGAATAAAAAAGGATTTGTGAGTCACATTAATCATTATTAATGGATCAACACAGTGTGTTTGCATAAGGTAACAGGTTATGCTTGGTGTTTTGTTTCTGATTTATTATCATGTCCCTAAGCATGGAGTTTAAGTGTTGGAATTTGGAAATATAAATCCATATCATCTTCTATTTTATTTTTATTAATTCTGAATTTTTTTTTTATAATATAAATAATATTGATGGTCTGATGGATCTCCTCTTTTGCAGTTTTTAGTATTAGTGTAGTCTAGGTTAATTTTAGATTAGGTCTTTTTATTTAGAGTTGTAATTATTTGATGGGATGTAATTAATTTAATTTTCAGACTTTTATTTAATTAGTTCAACTGATTTATAGCTTTTATTTAGGCTGGGTTTAGTTTTTATTAGGACAGGTTCAAGTAATAACTCCCAGTGGATACGATCTCAACTCACCGGATAAAATTACAAAATTGATGGCCTTGTACTTGGGGACCAGTGATTAATCACCTAGATCTAGATTTCTTGTAGAGATAGAGGGAGAAAGAGAGGGAATTCTTGGAGAGAAGATGAGATAAATGAGAGAAGAGAAATGGGAGGGAAATGAGAGAAGAAGATAGAGATCATTAGGGAGGGATGGGTTTTTATTTATAAACTTTGGTTGAAAGTGTAATGACCAAAGGGCCCTTATTGGTTAGTTGTAGTTTAGAATAAGTACATGGGCATTTAAGGGAATTCAAGTTATTTTGCAAATTGTCATAGGGGAACCCCTCCTATTCTACCTACTAACAAACTCTCTGAAGTCTATCTAAAATCCTATTGTTTCTATAAATCACAAAAATGGACTAATTCCTATAAAATAAGCCTAAAATCTAGGAAAATACTAAACTACCCTTACGAACCCCTATTAATTAATACAAATAGATATTATATACTATAATTAGTAAGGGTCCACATGGGGTGAGGCCTCACACATTTATGAGATTTACGCATCTATCTAAGAAAATGAACATGTTAGCTCATTCCCTCACTAAGAGCTCCTATGGTTGGGGTCAGCATGAATGTCGATTTTGTTGAGGGGTCTAATTGGTCTTCCTTGTTGTTTGTCTTTGTGGTTAATTAATGAAGATTTCTTCTACGGAACAAAAAAAAAAAGAAAGAAAAGAAAAGAAAAGTGCAATGCCGCTCAAATATGAGTGTGTTGGCAGTTTTTCATTTTAGCATGTGTGTACCATTAATCAGATGAGCATTGTTCATAGTGGCCTACCTTTGATCAATCAAACCCCTCACTTGCTAATGCTCAAACCCCCTCCCCCAACATCTTGACACCCACCATTCTATTGAACTTAAAATAGCTAAAACCTTTGAATTTTCAAGCCTTCAAATCAAGGGTTAGGATGATCCAATAAGAATTTTTTTCCCCAGTCTAATCCACATTGAGATCCATATATATGTATGGAGAATATTCATGTACATTTGTTGGTGAGGGACACTTACATAACTGGAAATATTCATCTGCAAAAGAATGAAAGCTATATATGGTCATATGTAGAAAAAGAAAATGTCCATGTGGAAAGAGGGAAAGCCATGTAAGCATCATTCACTCTATGGTGAGGGATGGATGCACATGAGATGTGACCTACCTACGTGCAAAATTGCAAATCCATTAGATGATCATAATCCCTTGATCTATGGATCACAAGTTAGACGGCTTTATATGAAGAAAGAAAAATTGACCCTCAATCCGGTGGTCAAGTACATCCATATCTTTGTAAATCCAATGGAACCATAGTATTTATTTATTTAGGGGGGGGTGGGCGGTTTGCGTAGTTCATGTTAAGATGGGCTCCACATTGTTATCTAGATGGATGTCCCCATGCAGATTGTACTCAGGAGAGTTTTCTCCATACTGCAAAATTCTAAGAAAATCTCCTACTTCTTTAGGCCGTGGAGCCCTCCATCTGAAGCCAATCTGGATTTTTTCACACACGTAACCCCTAACCACTACAAATCATGAAATGTCACAAGTCCAAATTTGACACTCACCAACTTTACTCATAGATGGAATGGGATCCAAAGAAAATGATGCCTCTAAAACCATGGCCATAGATCAAGGGGTTAGATGATCTAATTGATTTGAGATTTTACATATAGGTTGGTTTTATCAAGATCTTTTCATTCAACGACATTCCATGGTTGCCATGCATTATAGTAGGGCGGCACATATGAGAAAAACTTCTAAAGATGAGCTCCATCTTCTAATTCCATGGTGGATCTCATTTAGTCTCTAAAGGTGGGTGCTTGTAATTCTAAAAGCGACCTCTCATTATAATTTCTAATAGTGGATTCCATATTTACAATTACAAAAGATGGACCCACATCATAATTCCCAATAAGGTGGGCCTCATGTTCTAATTCCTAAGTTTGAGTTTCATGTTTTAAATTCTAAATTGAGGTCCCACATTGTAATTTCTCCCCATGTTCTAATTCTTCAAGTTGGAACGCATACAACAATTCCGGCCCACGGGGGCGGGGGGCGCATTGTATTTCCTAAAGGCGGGCCCATTCTCCAATCACAAAAGGTGGACCCCACGTTTCCAACCACAAAAGTTGACCCACATAATTCCTGTAAAGATGGGCTGCATGTTCTGATTCCTAAATGTGGGACTTATGTACAACAATTCCTAGTGCTTTCATGTGGTAATTTGTCAATTGGGCTCATGTTGCAATTTCAATCACAAAAGATGGGTCCCAATCACCATAATGCATAAAAGGTGTAGGGATATTGCCTGTATAACTACGCTTAAATTTAACATTTGCCCAAGAACATGTCAAGTATAAATATTTCCCATAAAGCTATAAAATGGTGTGACATTGCATGGCCTTAGGAATTGCACGGGGCAATACGTATGATATCACACTTCCATATGATATTGTATGGTCCATTGTGTGCACCATCGGATATTACACAATATAAACAGTTATGTAAGAAATACTTAATCTTTAACGGTTCATAGGCAAATGTTAAGTTTAAAAACTATATACGGCGATATCCCATAGGTGTAGGAATTCGTGTATGTACGAATGGGGAACTTACAAAAAATTCAAATGTATGAGAACTTTAAAATAGTATATATGAAATAGAAAGATCTAAAACCACAAAATTAAATAGCATTCCAAAAATCCCAGCATTATTTGAAATTTCTGGATATAAATTCCAGAGATTTCAGCAGCCCCGTAAAAACGATGATAAGAGGAGAGAGAGATTGCACGAGCACTGAATCTTTTTTTTCCCTTTGAAGCTTCGCACAAATGCGCTGAGTCATCGATGCACCACGGAGGAAAAGCTTCATGTCGGGAACTAATAAATGCACTTTTAAAACTCACTTTAAACTATTACCATTCCCATCAGTCATCTCTTGTGTCGCAGACAGGAAGCCAACCTTGTAGTTGTCGGTACATGACTCTTCACACCAGATAGACGAGACGTGTTGGGTCTGTAGGTGGGTGTGGTCAAATCCCATGTAAAGCCGAATAATAAATGGAAGACGTTCACTGGGCTGGGGGATTTTCTATTTCATGGAAACGCAGGTGCCCTTAAATTAGGTGGGGACCGTAGGTAGGCATTAAAGATTCTCTATAACTTTTTCTAGCATTAAAGATTCTCTATAACTTTTTCTAGGGATGATTAACATACAGCAGCCCCTAGTTCCGATATTTGCCTGAGAACAGTCCGAAATTTATAATTCATGCATAACTGTTTATATATAAAAGGATATCGAAAAAGTGACGATTTTACCCTTTTGACCGTCAATATTCAATGGTTGTAGGATACTCAAGTTGTGATATCCAATGGATATAGTAATTACAGTGATAGCTTCTTCATTGTAATTACAGTGATAGCTTCTTCATTGTAATTTTTCAACATCCACTTAAAGCAAGGAGGTCACTAGTAAGTGGGGTCTAAGATTCCATAGCCTAGTATCAACTGAAGTTGGTATGTCTCTTGCAAGTTCATAAATCAACCCAAAATCATTAGTTTGTTTAAGATTCAAGGGGAACCATAAATAATTTTTGCAAAACATAAAAATGCAAAGAATAAGAGTTCGATATCCTGTTTATACTCAAGCTTCTTCACAACCCTGTCTATATAGAGCCACATGGTTATTGCAATGGTCTTGGTGTCTGCTGCGCAGGATACATTTTATTCAAAGGGGCGGGATTGATTTACTCAGATTGAGAGCAGTTCCCAATGCTGAAACAAGAAGAGAATGATTATTTTGAGAGGTTTAGATTCAACATGATGAGCCCTAGCATTTTTATATCTGGACTCTTCTCATAAAGTTTTGAGAAATTTTATTGGAAATGTTGTTCACTTGCTTCCCTACAAGAAAATCCTTGTTTCACCATTGGACGAGACTGGGGGATGAAACCTAATCTACTTAAAGTCTATGCCCCGCCTTATATTAGCTCTTGGGGTCATCGTCATCATCATCAAAGTCATGTCCTAACTATATTGAGGTGGTCGTCGTCGTCGTCGTCATCGTCGTCGTCGTCGTCGTCGTCATCATCATCGAACCCACAAATTGAGAAATGAAACTTTTTCATTTTTCAATTTGAAATGAGAGACTTTTTTGGACTCCAGAATAGTGAAGAAAAATATGAAATGCTTCATATAAATTCTATTGCACTTAAAGACACATTTGTGTAAGGGATTGAACTCCTCTTCAAGAAGAATACATTAATGTACTTTCTCCATGGACTCGCAGTGTACAAGATTCTGAAGTCCAAAGGACATACTGTCATACATTTTGTGTACCCATACATTTTTTTTCCACAAGTTACAAACACCATTATGAAAGTAATCATCCAAAAAGTTTCAAAAAAGATGTCCTCTGTATCCCTTTTTTGGTTGGTTTTTAAATTATAAATCCACAGCGAAGAGAATAACATATATGTGTACTATGATAGAGTCAATCCACACAAGGACTCTTCCAAGGTGATTGACGCACAATATCCCAGGATTTGCAAGAATCCAAGATACTCTCAAAAGCAAACCATGCATTTATGCACAATAGGCAAAAGGTCCATTACACACATGTTGATTGTCCTAAAACAGGGTTGCAAATATAATTTATACATAGCTATTATCTTTACTCATGAGAGTAAAGATGTCAACCGGGTGTCGTATCCTCTGGGACAAAAGGGCTAAGTTGTGTTGGTTTCAGACTTCTTAAACTAATCCTAATAAAAAAACGAAATGTTAATTTATGGGTATTGGTTTCTAAATTAATAAATTAAAAGACAATGTTTTGATTCAATTAGAGAAAAAATCTTAGGGTACGAATCCACTCTAACCTCATACAAAGGCAAGTATAGACCTAGGATTTCACTATCAATGCTAAAAAGACTCGTTCTGGTTACAAACCTTTACAGAGTCAACATATAAGGGATGTGGATGTAGATCGGGGCATAACTTATCTCTATGGCATATATTATCCTAGATCTAACAATATATTCATTCGAGCATCATTATATGACTAGTATTCAAATCTATAAGATTAAAATACCAAAGAAAGATATATTGCATTAATAAAATCCAATCAATAGATAACATCATGTCATATAATCATAAAGTGTTCAAAGTAAAACCCTAGAACCTATACATCACTAAAATACAAGACTAGGGCTTCATCGCAACCTAAAGATAGAGATTTAGTTAGGCATTGCGAGATGTTGACGAAGAATCTCTGACAAAATCTCTATTAGTGCTCTTCCAAAGCTCGCAAACCAGCCTCCAGATCTTCTCCCAAGATGTGAATACCTCTAAAAACGAGTGCTATTGGCCTCAAAAACTCTTCAAAAAGCGAATGGAGGGGGACCTCACCCAGTCCGGGAGTCCGGACACCTGCCTCTAGGTGCCCTTTGTGTCTGGGTGTCCGGACGCCAGGAGGCAGTGTCTCCGGATAGTTTCGGTTCTTTGCGATTTTCGACGCTTTTCTCCAATTTTAGCCCGGAAGTCCTTCTCTTCACCTAAAACACTTGTAAACAATAAAATAATATAAATAAGGACCTATACTATCATTCCAATGTGTAAAAAAGTCATCATTGATGGGCCAAAAATGTATATTTTAGGCTCTCATCACATGTTTTGTCCGAGACACATCCACCCAAGAGATCCAACATATATGGAAATCAAACCATCAAATCAGCTATGCATATCAAACCACATCAATCCATATGGTTTGACAAGATGTCACATGCCTAAAAATTATAAATGATATATCAAAGAGGAAAACAAGTATCAACAAGAAAATACTACTCTCTCATTCATCAAACGAGTTGACTTTACTTGCCTCCTATCATAAACTTCTTTTGGGAACTTAATTAAGTAGAGTGAAGTGAAATAAGCATCTATTTTTAAAATAAAGGGTCACATCAAAAGTAAGCATCTATTTTTAAAATAAAGGGTCACATCAAAAGTATACATGGAATTCTCAGGCGAAAGCTTTTTTCTTAATCTTGGAGCGAAACCTTCTTTCTAGAGTCCATTCCTCTCTTTTGTTAGGGTTGGCTCCTCTGCAGGTCGAGATTTCTACAGATAGTTGTTGTGATGTCAACAATCATCTCAGATGTGTGTGTCATGTGTTGGAAGGAGGACAAAACAATTAACCCTATTTTCTTCATTATGAGGTTGCAACTGACGACCTGAGCTCAATATCTACATGATATTATCTGCTTTAGCTCATGGGATTTCAATTTGATATTATCGCACGGTTTTAAAAGGCCTCGTGTGGGGTTAAAGCTAGGCCACACTTATATACCCAGGGTTAGGACGTGAACATTTTCGATGTGAGACTTAGTGTAGCTAAGCCCCCTGAGAGACAAGCAATCTAACATACAAAAATGGCAGGCCCAGGTAGTTGGGATCTCACACTCTTCCCTACCGGAAATATAGTCATCCTCGACTCTAATACCATTTTTTAATGACCCGTGCCCACTATTCACATGATATTGTCTGTTTCTGCTCATTAGATCCTAACTCAATCTTGCCGCACAGTTTTAAAAGGCCTCATGTGGGGTTAAGGTTATACCGTACTTATATACCCAGGGTCAGGACGTGAATATTTTCGATGTGGAACTTAGTGTAGTCCAAGCCTCCTAAGAGACGAGCAAGCTAACAAACAGGACATGCAAGCCCAGGCATGTGGGATCTCACAAGCATATTCTTTGGAAGATGCTTTTTTCTTATTTGATCTATTTGGAAAGAAATGAATGATAGAATCTTCAAAGGTGCATCTTCATCATTAGCAGCGTTGATGGAAAAGGACAACCCTATTGAACGCTAAATGGGCTTTGGTTAGAAAAGAGTTCTCCAATTTTGATCTTAATGATTTCCTTTTGAGTTGAGAAGCTTGCATTGGGTGTGGCCCTATTAAAGTAAGGAGATTAGTTCTATGGCCTCCTTTCCTATTGGTGTTCTCAAATTCAATGTCGATAGAGCTGCAAGAAGAAAACCAAGGCCAGCGGCTATTTGTGGTGTACTTTGTAATAGCGAGGGTGAGGTTTTATTTGTGTTTTCTAAGCATGTGTGTGTATGTAATTCCAATGAAGCAGAAGTATTGGCTATCTTAGAAAAGCTCTTCAGTGTTTTTTGAGACTATTCCACGACGACCTTATTGTTGAGAGTTGTTCTTCTAACTCTATTGCATAGGTGTCTAATCGGAAGGCAAACATGTGGAAATCCCAATTTCTCTTTAATGAAATTCGTCTTCTATCTTTTAGCTTGGGCGTTATCTTCCATTATGAGCTAAGACCGGCCAACTCTTTCACAGATGTTTTAGCCAATCAGGGAGGTGGTTGAGAGGTCATCTTCTTGGGAGGGCATTGTAATGTAATTGTGGAGTTGTTGATGGTACATTCCTCTTACATCTGTTTTTTTTTTTTTCTTTTGTTTTTTCTTATATCCCCTTTTGCCTAACATAAGTTTCATCTCGGTCTTTAGACCAGAGCCAATCCTAGAACCACATGGTCCCACAAAAGTCCAGCCCATTGTCCAAGCCCAGACCATCATATATCTAGATACACATTTGTTAATTTTACTGGATTCGATGGGGTTATTTGGATTTGACATGTAGGGGAAATGCCAGGTTTGGACTAAAATTCAAATCCGAATTCAAATCCGAGGTACAAATCTACCCGGATGGGTCCCAAAAATCTCAGACCCTACATCTGAGATCCGAAATGGAATCTGACTTCCTATTGAATCCAAAAATAGGTTTCCTATCATGCTCTTTTCACAATGTTTGTTCTTTAGTTATTCGGGTACCCATTGACATATACATCCTACCATTATTTAGGCTATAATTGGGTTTGGCCAATTGGGCTTGAGTTCAGCTCAGCCCAAGTTGTACCTCCATTAATTAATAATACTGGATTTAGAACACAGTTTGGATTGAAAAAGGGAGCAAAAATAAATGATCTAGCTTTGGGACCTAGATCTTATGAGGTTTGAACCGAGGGAAATTCGGGCGTGTTTGGCAATTAACTAGTTAAAGTAAAGTAAAGTGAACCCAGATAAGAAATGACAAGGGGTCATATCAAAAGTACATAATTTCAAAATTCCCTCCGAATTTTTCAAAAAAAAGTCAAAAAAAAAAAAAAGCAACATCCTTTCTCCACTAAAAGACAAAAAAACTTCACTTTTCTTTACAAAAGGTCAAAAATATTTGATACCAAACAACTAAAAATAAAACACCATCAAAACACCTTATATTTTATTCTCTCTTGATTTGATGCTTCACTTCACCATACTTCAATTCACCATACATCCAAACAGGCATGGTTTTTTTTTTTTTTTTTTTTTTTTTTTTTTTTTTTTTTTTTTTAAAGAAAGGAGAAGCTTCATTAAAAGAAAACAAATGACAACAAAAAATGCAGGGGCCCAACAAAGATTCATAAAATCAAAGTATCCTTATCAACAATGGACCCTAATCTCATTGCATTATGTAGCTTAGCACCCTAACGGGTCACTTGATTAAATACTCTAGGAATATAAAAGAAGTTCATGAAATTAAAAAGATTAAAAGTAGTATCAGACTGATGGAATAGCCTGCACAACTTCAAGTGTGTCCAACAAACACAAGAACCTTGTTGAAACCTCATTCCTTCACCTTGAGAGCGATGTAAGAATAGCGAAACATTTGGACCTTCTATTCAATCTACATGGACAATATCACCATCAAAACCAATAGCAAAACTGAATCAATATTTCCCATCAAACTTTCAATAAAAACCAATGCCACATCTTTAGAAGAACTAAAATCTGGGTTCAGTAATTTTGTTGTAGGGTATATGGACTGATCTTGATTTTCGACCCAGCCACCAGGCTGCTTGCATATTTTTTTATTTTAAAAGGGTTTATCTCAATACCCTTAAATATTAAATTATTTCCAACTTCCTTCATTGCCCACCCCCACCACATAGCCAAGACCTGAGCTTCAGTTTGATTAACCATTTCATGAGAAGCTGATTTACATTCCTTTCAAGATTGAGTGAGTCATGAGGCATAGATTTTGTTAGGTTTTTTTTAGTGTTCGCTAAATTCATTGGTTGGACAAAACTTTGGGTCTATTGAGCTGTAATTTATCTTAGAAAAAGTCTCCAAAGATAGAAGATTGGAAGGACTCAAAAAGCTGAAGAAAACATCCTGATGCTAAATTTTCAGATCAACCAGAAAGGGATCTGCTCAAGCAATCGTTTCATCCGCTCGAGCGAAGTCAAGATATACAGCCCAAATGCCTGATATAAGAGGTTTTGCGCTGAGACAGAACCTCATCCGCTCGAGCGGATGGTGGGTTCGCTCGAGCGAACTAGTGCGCAGATTTTGGGAAAGTCTTCTAATCCTTATTTTAGTAGTGTTTCTTTTGAGACTGTGTTTCCCAATTTGAGTCATACTTGTGCACTAAGTCTTAGGCACGAATTTGAGACTATATATAGGGTGTTTCTCTCAACCCTAGAGGTTACCACATAGAGACCACCACTACTCTCATTAATCTGAGTCAGAGATATCTTAGAGA
This sequence comes from Camphora micrantha, assembly GCA_003546025.1. Taxonomy (NCBI): domain Eukaryota; kingdom Viridiplantae; phylum Streptophyta; class Magnoliopsida; order Laurales; family Lauraceae; genus Camphora; species Camphora micrantha. The sequence goes on from QPKB01000005.1 coordinate 42,386,220, forward strand.
GAGTTTATTCTCTAGAGCCATTGAGATACTGTTCTGAAGGGCTGCTCTAGAAGGTCATTGCTGCTTCTACCTTTCTTGTAGAAGATTGATCATCTTGATTGTCAAGGTGCTGGGAGATCAAGTAAGGAGAACGGGGCACGGTGGAAGTCGTGTCAGTGGATTCTTTGCAAGAATAACTACAGTCCTTAGGTCGAGGTACAGACTGAGGTAAAAGAGCTTGTGAGTATGTCTTGTAACTGTTCGTGAACTCTTGATTTTTAGTTCGTGGTTTTTCTCCCTGGATAGGTTTCCACGTTTAAAATTGTGTCTGCCTTCTTATGGTGTGTGATTGGTAGATAGCTAGTTCGCTGTTGCCTAATTGGTTTATTTTCACTGCATTGATTAAAATAAGAACTAGTAATCCACTCTAGCAACTCCTAAAGGGATTTTCAGATTTGAGTGAGCCAAGGAATTCTTTTCACTACTCCAAAATCCCAAATGACAAGATTGAGAGAGTCATGAGGCATAGATTTGAGCCAAACCGAGTGGCCCTAGCATGATTAAATAGAAAAAGAACATGTTCAATAGACTTCTCATAATTTTCACATAAAGCCAATAGCATTATGACACAAAGATTTATTGAATAAGTTCCTACACACCTTTAATCGATTTCTTAAGACACTTCCATACAAACAATAAAACCCTCTAAGAAGATGGATATGCCAAAGGAACTTTTACTTGAATGTTTTGTTTCGTAAGATACTTCCATCTATATATATACTAAAACCCTTTTGTGGAAGATGAATATGCCAAAGAGAAATCCTGAGTTAAAAGGAATAAAATGACATAGTGGAGCTTTCCAATTGAAATTAGAATAGTTCAAAATAAATGCCCTCAGATTTTACACCAATTTAAGTTTCTTACACCATTTTACTGACTACTATGTCAATAAAAAAGTGATTAACACAATCTTATGCATATCCATTATTGTGTTTTTCATGAAACAATCAATCAACAACCATTAAACTTAATTAAGGTAAAATCTGATGATACCTCATATACTTTGGACAGAGTTAATTTTAAATGTTGAGGACTCCAAACATTGATGGACTTAGTCCACGTTTGAAAATAGGTGATGGCTTCCCCACATGAGAATGCGTGTTTCCACCAAATCTGCTGTCGTCCTCTTGACAGAGATACCCTAACTTTAAAACCGTTTCTCTTTTCTTTCAGAGTAGGACACCCTTGACAAAGTATGCAGAATAAAATTCAAAAGGACTTTTAGGCTCAACCGCACGAGAGAACCAAGTTGAATGGATGTTGGGATGTGGCTTAGGATAGACTTTATCAACATCCATTTGAACATGTGGCCTTGGTAAGAGGTTATGAACATCTCAAAGCCCTTTTCTTCTAAAGAGATATGCTACCTGGACAGAACATTGGGACCGAATTATGGACCGATCCCAATGTTCTGGTCAATTATACTTTTTCTCTTCTAAAATAGTCAGTGGACCCAACAACACTTTCAATGATTCCATTTCGAGAAGTCGGAGAAGGAAGCTCTAGAAGATCCAGATCAAATAATAACGGGAGTTTACATGGATGATGGAACCCCTTACCTTCTCTAATATTTATCAACATTCACCTCTATTTCTGGTTTTTACACACAATCACCTTTAGCCTCTTGAAAACATTGATCACCGCCAAACATATTTTTTTTTATCATGTTATCAAATTTACATAATAATTGTTAAACAGATAAAAACACCCTTATCTTGGACCACTCTGTAGTAATTTAGGGAATTAACACTTAGTGCTCTCTTCCGGTAGTTGTTTGAATCCATTGGTACATCATAACGTTTATAATGGTTGAATTTGGAGAATCCGAGAGGATGAAAAAATAGCTTTTAATTAAAAAGGCTTGGTGTTAGAGATGAGTAATGCTACGGTTTGTCCAAAATTCTGTCCAAAAAGTTTGTCCAAGTAGACTTTTTGGTTAGAGATTCCCTCACACATGCGTTTCTCATAGAAAAAAAAAAAAAAAAAACCATCCCTTTAATAGAGCACCTCCTTAGTATTTGACTATGATTAAAATGAATTTAGTTGCAATACAAAATTATTGTCTCATCCCTACTCTAAGCAGAGTTACCATGGTATTTTTGCCAAAGTTTAAACTACTATAGTTCATTTTCAAGGTTAATCTAACAAAGCGTAGAATGTCTCATCCTTTAATTGAGTAGTTTTCAATGAAAACTCATTGTCAGAAGATCCTTTTTCAGCTTTTGACCACTGTCTAAGGTGGTTAGTCAGACGAGCATTGTTACTGTACAACTCATTCAATTTTGATCGATTCTTTTCAACGGAGCCCATGTACTCCTTCAAGACTAATTTTGCCCAATTCTAACCAATTCAATTTAGACTATCAACCAAGGATGGTAACAAATCAGGTAATGATAAGTTTATCATGATCCATTGAGATCCCTACAATATGAACAATCTAATTTTAAAAAAAAATCATGTAATGCTGTGGGTTAGTTGACATCTAAAATGTATTTGAGTGATCTGATGGAAGCAGATGGAGAAGAAGGCATTGCTGGTAGAGATGTATTTTTTAGTAGAACAAAATTTATTTTCTGAATGGTAAGATTTATCATAATATAACTGTATAGTCCACATATCATTTGGTTTATGATTCTCATTGTAGAAAAAGAATTTCAGAAAAAAGATAGGAGCATAGATAGGAAATACATAAAGATAGATAAATGTATCCAGGGGCGAACCCGGGTGCAAGGGTCTAGGGGCTGAGTCCCCCACCCATACATGCAAAAAGTTTAAGATTTCTAAGAACCCCTAAAAATTCTGAAAATAAATGTGTTCTTGTTTTACATTTGCCCTTCCTCCAACATTTCTTTTACATAGAGCCCCCAGTTGAATTTCTTGTGTCCGCCCTCGGATGCAGATGTTGTCACCCATTTGCCTTGTAAAAGTCCGCTGTTTTGCTTGCTCATGCTTTACATTGGGAACATTTTCTTTCCTTTATTGTGTTCCATATTGCAAATTTCCCGAGCATGTTTATTAAAGTTGCCCATTTGGCCGGAGTATTTGCATGAGGGAATGAGTAAAAGAGAAGTGAAATATCACATGCAAATAGAGTTAAGGAGGAGTAAGTTGAAATAAATAAGTGAAGAGCTATTTTCATTTTGTTTGGATGATTGGGCTAAAGTAAAATGGATTTAATCTTCATGTGTTTGGACGACATGGAGTAGAGTTTTAAAAAAAATTGTCGTTTTTTAGTTTTGTGAACCATCCTCTTTCATGCGTGTATTTACACAGTGGACTACAAAATTGATTCATTGACTTACTTGTGGTTGGATTGGATGACTTTGCTAGTCCTTCTCCTTCGTGCCCATCCATTACTGAAAATTTCTCCATTGGTTAAAAAATAGATGATAGATATTTGTTTAAAAAATGAAGAGAACAAGTGTTAGGTAGTAGAGATGTATCATGTATGAGAAACGTATTCTATACTAGACATGAAGTTTTTTTATTAGTATTGAAGTGAAGCAAGGAAAATAAAATATAGAATCAAGACCAATTCATCCAATATATTAATTAAAAAAATCACATTAAATACAAAGACCAAAATGCTTCATCTCTAAATAAAACTATCCAACAAATAAAATAAAACCCGAAATGGGTTTTTTTAGCCTAATTTTCTCCTTTTTGTCACATTCCAAATATAATTTCTTTTTCATTTTCTTCGGCACAACAATAAAGCAAAAGAAAAGGCCATATCGGTTTGTTGGATAAGTTTTTTTTAGATAATATGAGGAATCTAATGTCCTTTTCTTATTCATCTAGACCAGAACCCCTGTAATTCTCCCAAAGCCATACTTCTTTTGGTTTCTATTAAAAAATAAAAACCAAAAAAGGAGTCGTTTAAAAAAAATCTTATCAGATTTGATGAAGCGCGCGTGATGTTGCTGCCTTAGATTGATTGAAGCAGATGCGGCTTCATCACGATGTTTTGCTTCATTCCCATCACTATTCATTTCTGACCATGTCGTACATCATAGAATAAGAAGTAAAATAAGTAGAAGGTGGGGAGGAGTAAATGCAGTTATGAGTGAGATAACTTGAAGAAGATAAAATTAAATAAAAGTAACTGCCAACTAAGCAGATATATTTACTCTACCCATCTCTTGCAATCTCCCCAGACACCTCTTCGATTAAAAAATCCAACCGTTGCAACAAATTTCAATTCTCCTTTATTCTACTCCATACCAAACAAATCAGCCTAGTGTAGGAGTGGAAGGAAGTAAATTATCAAATAAGTATAGAAGAAAAAAAAAAGAGTAGCATTCTGTCCTTCAGTACTTTACTTTTGACCCCTTCTTCTTCTTCTTCTTCTTCTTCTTCTTCTTCTTCTCTCTCTCTCTCTCTCTCTCTCTCAATTTGAACAATTGCTTCACTCCAATCCTCCCTTCATACAAATAAGCATGTCCCTTGGGTAGTTTATTTTCTGTGAAAGTGATTCGTACGTGCAAATGATACACACATGAAACACTTTTTGGTGTTTGTTATTTTCACCTCTTTTCACATATGAAATACTTTCTGCTGTTTGTTATTTTAACTTCTTTTCCCATGCAAGTTTGAGTATATAAGACGGTTTTATGTTTTTCACAAATTTCTCAAAATCTATGATGAATTAAGATGTTAAACTTGACCCTCTTAGCCGTTTTTGCCTTCTAAGGAAGATGGATGGTTCGAATCCCATAGAAGCCTTAAAATGCATATCTAAATAGTCCGGAGCTTTTCACAAATTTCTCAAAATCGATGATGTACATGAGATTTTACTTCCTAACCTTTTTTAGCCTCATAAAAGAATGAATAGTATAGATTGTAAATTAGGGTCCCACAGGATTGAAACGAAATGTTGCAACTTGATGGGCCACACGTGATATGAAAATCACATTAGATTCATTGTAATGTGCGCCTCTTGCTCAGTTTTGAAAATGAGATGCATAACGTTTTACTATTTATTGACTCGCATAAATTTAGGTGAGAAAGGGGTACCTTTTCACACCATTTTAGTCTAGATAAACGTAATTAGAGTGTAACAATTATGCAGGTTCTTCATTTACATGCCTAAATGGGTGCAAACAAATGACCTCTAACCAATTAAACAACAACTGGACAATAGAAGCAAGGTCATTGTTCGTAGATGCAAGAACAGGAAGGTGATTACATGTAAATGTAATAAGCAATAGAGATAAATTTTCTCTAAGTGGTGCTTGGGCTTTGGCCTACTTATAAAAAGATTCAACATAGGCCCTCTTTCCTACCACAACCATCTTCCTCGACAACTCCTTTTAGTTGGATTTTTGTCAACCTAAAGACCTCTAATTCTTTGGATCTTCTAATCTATATTCAAATGCTTTTCATATTTATCTTTCAAAGCTAATAAAGGTGGGCTTCAGCTAATCCTTATAATTGTTTCATTCTCCTCCTCCTTTTCTTTCTTTCTTTCAGGTACGATGAAGGGGTAAAACTTAGGTAGTTATAATTTTTGGAATGCATTAGATGAGACTTTGGGACTTTGAAACTGCTATATTGTGTATTGAAAAAGATCACAGTTTCAATATCATTTCCCCTATTTTGGCAGAGATTAGAGTATGTATGAAGTTGATTTTGATGGGAGATGATGAAGATGAGGCACACTAAGGAATCATTTATTGTGAAAACTAGCAATAACGTCCCGTGATTAGCCCGGGGCAAAAAGTAAGATATTACATTTTGAGTTCATGAGATATCAAAATTAATTATAAACATATAAGAATATATTCATGCATACATTCATTTTTATTTCTTCATGAAAATGAAATTTTGTATTTTCGTAGAAAATCAAAGTCCTCTCTATTAAGGAAAAATAATTTATTTTTTTCTTTTATGCAAAGAAAATACATCACACCAAACAATATAATATTGTTAACAAAGAAAATAATAAAAATGTACAATCCTCTCGTTACATAAATGTACCATTTTTTTATTTTCATGTAGGCCAATGGTCATTTCAATTCCTTAGCACAAATTTATTCTCTACTCTTTTGAAGTAGCACTAATACCATTTTAGAATTGATCAAACTGTTTTTTTAGCTTTAGATTAAAAAAAAATGTATAAACATCTTAACTTTAAAAGCAATAAATTATGAGACTTTAAAACCACATGCTAGTAATATTTGATCCCAGTAATAATTGGCTCACCTTGGATCAATGTATATATCTCTTAATTATTAGTCCATGTGGGCCAACGGAAGTGTAATTTATGGTGGGCCAAACCTAGGGTCATATTTTCTGACTCATTAGTTCATGTCATAAATTACATAATCCATGTCGTAAAAAACATGAGGTGCCAGTAATGAAAAATTTATTAGTGTGAATTGTTAAAAAGGTAAAAAGATGACAATCTTGGGAAGATGGGAGATAGACAGTGTTGTGAAAGTTTATTAGTATGAATTGTTGAAAGGTGGGCCCCAACTATTAAAATTAAAATAAAAAGTTGACAATCTTTAATGGAAGAACTTTAGGAGATAGAGGATATCGACAGAGATTTTAAGGGATATTGATTGATAGACTTTAGGAGATAGAGGATATGAATAAATAGATTTTTTTAGGAAAAATTATGGCATGTGATGACAGCTTAAATCACTCTATGTTTTTCTCCATATTTATTTGAAAGGATAATTATTGGATTGCTGAGATGGCACCCCTCACATCACACCTCCCCCTTTGCTTTAATATATATAATATAATAATGATGGCTACATTTAGAGATTATAAGGGGTTAGATTTTTTTTAAAGAAAGAACCCCAAAACTTTTTAAGAGAAATGGTGGTCAACTAGTTGATTTAGGGCAAGAAGGGAGACTGACCCTACTTAGAGTTCATTTTCAAGAAAATGGTGGCGAATCTAGAAGATTTAAAATAGGAAATGTACCGTGTCACATGGACAATGCCAATGGGACCTAAATGGAGAATAAGTGCTGATTTAGAAAAAAAAACACAAAACTCAAATATCTTAGTTTGACTTGAAAAATCACATAAAGACCATTGACATCTAAGTCAGTCTACACCTTAGGTTATGATGATTTCTTATAAGGATATTTTTTGTTCATTTAAAGACAGATCATTTAAAATGAAGTCATTTACTCTTTCAATTTTTTTTATTTTTTATTTATAAAAGTGTTCTATGAATCATAAATCTCATTTAAATACCAAAGCCTCAAAGATCTCTCTCAATTAGGTAACCTTGAGCTTTTCAAAAAATGAAAAAACGAAAAAAGAAAAAGAAAATTCTATTTATTCTAAGAATCCCAACATTTATATGATGAATGGGCCATGAGTATTTAGAATTCCATGTGGAGCACAATTTTTGAATTTCTAATTACAAACCCATCTCAAAAGTCACTTCTCTATCATTTGAAATTCTTAGAATCCCACCCATGACCCAGCCCAAGTTTTAACATTTCACAAATAGTGATGGCCATGAGCCATGAGCCATGAGCCATGAGGATTTTGGAATTCAAGTGTGGGACCCATATATTGGGACAATTCCCTCCACTCGAGCAAAAGAACCAGGTTACAGCCTTACAGTCCCTTTGCCCTCTCATCTGAGGACTCTCAGGTACGGACAAAAATCTTTTAGAAAAAGGAAAATGGCTCGAAAGCCCCCGAATCTCACCTCCAATCTCTCCCTGCAATCTTCCACTGCCTATTACGTATACATACACGAAATCGTCACTCATGCTTCTTCTGTACATGCCATCATTGCTGACATCATCGCCACTAACGCCTCTCTCCCTTTTCTATTACTCAACTTCGCGCGAGCTTCATTCCGGATGCGACTCTTCGTCCTCTCAGTTTTCTTTATGCTTTTGGTTATCTAAACAAATCACTTATCCAGATTATTATAGGGCTAGGGTTTCGAGTCCGAGATCGAAGAAGAACAATAAGAAGAAGAAGAAGAACAAGAGCGTTGCAGAGTTGGTGAGGATGAGATTGGACGGTGTGGATGAAGATCTGCAGAAGCTGTTGGACCTTGATCTTGACCAGGCGCCTGCCCGGCGCATCGTTCGACGAGCGTTCAAGGAGATTCAGCTCTCCATCGACCATTGCTTGTTCAAGGTATTTAAACATTAATCCTCGTCTTTGTTGTTTGGTATTTTGGTTTGTTTGGTGTTTTGATTACTGGGACAAGTGATTTTGATTGAAAGACCGCATTTTGATCTCTGGGTGTTGCTCTGAATTGTGCTTTGCTTCTTGTTGATGTTAGGATTCAATTTTTTTTTTTTTTTGGTTTGTTTGATGCTTTGATTAACGGGACTAGTGATTTTGATTGAAAGATTTCATTTTGATGTGTAGTTTTTGGTCTGAATTACGTTTTCCTTGTTGCTGACGTTAGGACTCGATTTAGAGTTTTGGGTCTTTTTTCTTTGTTTTTTTTTTGCAAATTGGTATAGTCTGCCTTTTGGTTCATTCAGTTTGATGGTTGTGTTCTTTTTCTTTGCTTGTTTCTTTAATGTTTTGGTCACTGAACAGGTGATTTTGATTGCAAGATTGTATTTTGATGTCTGGGTGTCGCTCTGAATTATGTTATGCTTTTGTTGATATTAGGATTTGATTTGGAGTTCTGTTTTTTTTTTTTTTTTCTTCCTCCTTGTGGAAATTTATATAGTTTGCCATTTGAGTAGTAATGGTGTGGTTGTGTGAAAGAATTCCTTTGCTTTTCATTTTTCTTTATGGGTGATGTGGATTGGGGTTATCATACAAAGTTTTAATTAATCCTAAGTCAATTCTCTGTTCTCCTAGAGATGGAGATTATTGAAAATCATTTGACTGTGAAAGGTAATACCGATCTAGTGTTCTTTTGAAAATCATTTGATTGTGAAGTGTTACACAGAACTAATGTTCTTCTTTCTACATCATAGAACACAACGTGACATCTCAAAAAAGACTAATTTTTCACAAATATATTTTGAATCAGAGAGGTTTTTTTTTTGTTCTAAAAAAAATGAAATTGGGCTGTTTGGATTTTATAGAAAATGAAAAAAGAAACCACATCCACACATAATTAGTTCTTTGTAAAGTAAAGCCAGGCCATTGTGTGTGTGTTGGTGGTTTAAGAGGCTCCACTGAGCACCTAAAGGTTACCTAGGCTTTTGGGTGTCTTCGATGGGTTCATAGTCTCTCCTCTAGGTCGCTGAAAAAAAAAAAAAAAAAAAAAAGAGTAAAGCCAGGCTATGATCCGACATCTCTAACAAGATCAACCTTTCACCTATTTAATGAGTGCTATAATTTTTTTTTTTTCCTATTCCTTTCATCGATGTGCAGTACGCTACTTCTAGATTTGATCCAGGTGAGGAGAAGCTACACTATGTTTTTAAAACTTGTCAGGGGAAGTAATGGATCAAAAAACAATCACGTGAGACTGCTATTTACCTATGTATTGAAGTTCTCTTCTTTCAAATGTTCACCTCATATATGGTCTCTGTGGATAGAGAATCTCCTAATCTGCCGCTAAATATCACTCCAATTTCGGTGATACTTCACTAGTTGCAATTCACTAGGGATATCTCTGATCCTATGGTCTTTACTACATGTGAGCTCCTGCAGATGTTTCTTCTGTATTCATTAGTTCACAACTGGCACTGTGTCAAGGCTATACAATCAATTCTCTGTTTTCTCTTTTTATATTTGTGGGCTGTGATGTGTTGTTTGAGTGTGTATAGGAGGAAACGGGAAATCATGCATATTTTAGATGTATGGATCACCATCCCTTCTTAGATTTTTTTTAACCCTTTGATTGAATTTGTTTCCAAGTTACATTCTGGTTATTTTCACTAAAAAGGTAGTTTGATCATACTACTTTTTTTCTTTTCTTTTTTGTCTTGGAAATATTACAAGTTAGTTGATACCTTATGTCTCTCCGAATTGCAGGCACCAAACAATGGAGTGAAAATGAAAGAGGTAATAACATTTGATTTCATTTTGTTTTATGACATGAGTTATTTTTCTCGACCACATTTTGTTTACGACTGAAGGTATTCTTGGGAGTGAAGTTATTAAGTCATGAGTAGATAGTGATTTAGTATTCTTTATCTCATTTAATAATTTTTTTTTTTCCACTTATAGTATCACATTTCTTGCAATCTAGCGAGGCTTCTCAATATTTTGCATTTTTCTCTTTAAAAAATACATGATGGAGCTTTCTTCTAAGGTAGAAAGTCCAGTGAGTTAGACTTTTCTTGATATGTAGATAGAATGCTTACACAATGAAAACAGAGCTTGAATAGGGTTGTAAATGGGCTGAGTCAAATCTATCGTAGTCTAGCCTGGTTGTTTAATTATGCCTATTACAGCTGATGCCTAGCTGTTTCGTAATTGATAAAGCCGTTGGGGTCATTTATGTTTGGCCATCTTGGAATGGGCCACCTAGGTGGGCCTTTAGGAAAATGTGGTCTAGGCCTATGGCCATCCCCATTCTGTTATTGGCCAAATTTCTGGGCTTGAATCCAGCAGCTTGCCAGTTCAGAAACCATAGCACACCAGTTTGCCAGCACAGAAACTGTAGCATGCCTATCAACAGCATTATAAAACGATGATGGAAACAAGGCTGCCTATCTGAAAAAGCACGCTACATATCTGTCCAAAACCTGGTTTGGGATCCACCATCAGAAACGCTATATATCTGTTCAAAACCTGTTTTGGGATCCATTGCCATTCGCCAGATCTATATTGAACAAACTTAAGAGCCACTTATAAAGAAGAGACTTATTCATCCCCGTAATGGTTCAAACATCAAGACCCACCTCATTTAAAGGACAATGCACCTTCTTCCAACAAACCAAATGAAATTTCTTATGATCTTGAAAATCATTTCATAGGAACTAGGCATTGGAAGACTGACAGATAATAAACTATAGCAAGCTAGCAAGAGCAATTCTTGATCAGTGTGATCCTCCCAATGAAAGATAACTACTCTTCCACATCGATAACTTCTTTTAGATCTTTCAACAACTGGATCTGATGCAAATATTGTAGGCCAACCAAGTCAAATCCATAGCCCAAACTTCAGGCCTAAAAGAAGAGATTTTGGTAACAGCTCAGCAAAGGCAAAAGGAAGCTTTTTCATTAGAGTTTTAGTAAGTATTTATTTATTAGGTTGTGATCAGTATTTTAACTAAAAGATGTAAATCCGTAGGAAAAAGTAGAGTTGAATAATAAGAAATTCTCTTCCCTATGTGGGTTTCTTTCTTTGCCAAAATCATCTAGGAGATCAAACCCTTCCTCTAGGGTTTGGAAGGATTTCCAGCACAAAGAGGAAGCCTAAATAGTAGATGGAACCTTTCTTGCTCGACATCTAAATACATTTGCAAGGATGTCCTCATTACCTTAATGCGACTGGATATCCATCAAATCACATTGATCAAATTTTAGTTTTAAACTAGATAGTCTGTTAAACCAGCATAAGATCATCTTCAAATTCTCAATTTGATCTTCAGCTGCATCACAAAAATTCATGGTATTATCTGCATTGGCAATTAGTTATATCTAACTCAACGACTAAATCAAAAGCCACTAATTAAGCCATTCTCCTTAGCTTTGTTAATCAATCTACTCATTGCTTAAACCACAATAAAAATATAACAAAGTGGATAGAGGATCACCTTGTTGAAGACCATGTGAACTTATCAATTCGGATTCTTGATTGAAGATAACTTCTGCTTTAACTGTTTTCAATTGACTTTTTGAAAGTGGCCCATTTGGTCGAGGCCCTAAGCCTCTCACATTTGAAGAGATAATCTTTATTTATTCACTGTAATATCCCTCTTCAACTTGTGCGTTCAATTCTATCATACTTCACCTATGACTGTAGATTTTCCAACTCTCTTTTTCCTCTTGCTTATTTTTGGACTTCTCATCACCTATAATGCCCACATATGGCATATGGATATGGCCAGGGACATGGGTGCTACTCATAAAAAGTGAAGTATGGGATACCATACGACACTATACCTTGCCTATTTGGAAGTATTGCGTCATCATTGCTCACCCCCATATTTGTTTTCATATTTGTATCTTCTTTGAACATCTGTGAAAAGTTAAGTATCGGATACCATAGTTACCTGATTCGCAGTTCGACCAATTCGGATTCGAATTCGCAGTTCGCAATTCGACAGTTATCCAAATTCGAAAATTCGATGGGGTAGGCTGAGTTAATTCGGTTTTCTATTCGCTTGATTCGCAGTTCGAGTTCGATGAATTCGCTAAGTTAATTCGAACATATAATTTGATATAGTTCGATATAATTCGTATGTCCATTCAATATATGCATAAATATTTTTTTTAGTCATTTGATGCGTTAATAAGTATGACCAAATAAATGATTAAAAGCATTTAATCAATAAACTATGAGAAAATAAATGTTTAAAAACAATCTAGAACTTTTTTCTATTATTAATCAATAAACTTCAATCATTTAACTATCCATATAAAATAAATTAATTCCTAAACACCAAATAAAAATGATATAAAATATCAAACACCAAAACATAAATAAAAAGCAAGGTAAAATAAAAATTCATCAGAAATAGGAGTATGAAATAAAAGTCTTCAATTCCAATGCTTTTTCCCTTTGTCATAAGATGATGGCAAACCGCATCCATATGATGAAATACTTCTTTGTCTACTAGGTGGACGTGATTGTAAAGAGGATTGGGTGACTGCAACATTTGATGTACCACTTGGTCGAGACTTTACTCTACTGTCATTACGATTTTGAAGTTGAGGCTCTTCATCATTGTCTAGTGCTTTCCACCTTAGGTCTTCTAAATGTGCACTTGAATCTTCAATAACATCTGGCTCCGGATCAATGTCCCATTTTCTAAATGGTCCTTCATTATATCCCTCTTTCATGCGTGATAAAAGACGAAGATTTGAATGAATAAAGACAAGTTTATCTGCACGTTTTGCATTAAGCCTGTTTCTTTTGACATTATGGATAAATGAATATGTACTCCAATTCCTCTCTGTAGACGATGAGCTTACGGGTTGTGAAAGAACTTTTATAGCTATCTCTGCTAGCTCTTGTGTCTCTGATCCATATGTTGACCACCATTTTATTGGTGACATAGTGACAGCATCCACCTTTGCTGCAGGAAGCCCAAAAATGCCATCTTTAGAATGAAATATGGCATATTGATTATTGAGCCCTCAATTTAGCCTCGGCTTCAGTGTCCTATTGAAAAAACAAATTGCAAAATATTGAATGTGTTAGGTACATAATAAATAAAATATCTATAAAAATTTAAATTGAAGATGCTTACGTTAGTTAGTCTTTCAAATGCTTCCATCACTCCCGTTATGACCTCCTTATCTTGATTTGGGGGCTTTCTTTTCTCACCACCAGGTGCTAATTTAGTAAGATATGATGAATCATAAAACCGAGGTGTGAGTGCAAATCCAAGACAATGTAATGGGCTATGCATCATTTTCCACCTTTTTATTACAATATTTTCCATCATCTCATAAATCTCCTTAAAATTTGCACAACCATTGAGACTATCTTTTATCTCACCAAGCATATTATCCATTCCTTCATATACCTCCCCCATCAATGGTCCATCTTGATCACAAAATTTAATCATTTTGAAAATGGGTTTGGTAATTTTTACCATTTGCCTCACATTTGTCCAAAAAGTATCCTCATCATCGGTCACCCATCGCTTTATGTTTTCTGCTATTTCTTGTATTTTTTCATCGCCATGTTTTGCCCATTCTTTCCAGTCATCAAGAACAACGGTAGATTTAAGGGCCTGTCTCACATCTAAGAGTCGCTTCATCATGACATAATATGAAGCAAATCGAGTCTTTGCAACTTTTAGAAGTTCTAATCGAGAATGACTTCTAAATATTGCCAATGCATGTGTATGATTGATAATATATGTCACAATTGTCTTGCACATAGTATAAAATTCTTCATATGATGGCCAATGCTTTGACAAATCTTTAAAGATCAGATTAATTGTGTGACAGGCGCAAGGAGACCAAAATATATGACTATAAACCTTTTCAACTTCCTTACATGCCAGCTTGCAATTGGCTGCATTGTCTGTGATTATTTGAACAATATTAGATGGACCTACCTCCTCAATTGCATCTATCAATAAGGATTTTATATAAGACCCAGTCTTTTCAACACCAGAGCACTCTACCGCATACAAAAACATTGCCCCATCCTTATTTGCTGCAAGTACATTAATCAGTGGCTGATTCTTTACGTTGGTCCATCCATCAGAGATGATAGACACACCATGCATATGCCATGTATCTTTAATTATTGCAATTTCATTCTCCACTTTTCTTTTCTCCTCATCTAACAAAGATGTTCTAGCCTTTTCAAATGAAGGCGCTTTATATCCTTCAGGCGCTTTATTTATAGCTGAAATCATTTCATGAAAAAATGGTGACCGCAATATATTAAAGGGCACTCCACAAGCACATAACCATCTTACTATTGCACTGTCAACAAAATCTCTTTCTACCTTCTTAAAGGACTCCATAATTGGGTTTTTTTGCTTAACTTGTTGTAGCGGGAGAAGTGTTGAGTGCTTTAACTGTGAATGAACTCCGGATTTCTCTGCTTTCTTTACCCTATCAATAATTTCTTGCAATAATTGAGGACCTTTAGGTTGCTTAAGCAATGCTTGACGTCGGGTAATATCTGATTTTTTATTTGGCCCTGGCCCAAAAAAGTGTTGGTGAATTCTTGTGTAGGAACTTTTGAACTCACGCTTACAGTGTGGACAAAGCCATAATTTACCAGTTTTCGCGTCCCCCAATATCTTCACTTCATCCCATAGTGGCTTTCCTTTAAAAATACTTTCTTTTCCTGATGGAATTTCATCTTGATTACCATCTATATCATCATCACTATTCTGGTTGATATACTGTTCGGCTTCTTCTTCAACACAAATGACATCATCATCTTCTTGTTGCTTTCTTTTTCTCTGTCCACTAAATATTATACTGCACAAATTTGAATATATTAAGAAGAATATTTTTGTTACAAAATAAACATTGTAATTTTATATGTAATTATTTGAAAATGTGGCATTTCTCAATTATAAGTGGGCCTTGTCAAGTTTTAGTCAAATGTAAAAGGTTTTTCAAATCTCCATTTTATATCGTCATCAATTGTTAATATTTTGTATTGGGCTTATCAATGAGCCAGTTACTAATTTTGATATATTTCTTCTTGACAGTCATATAAATCTAAATTAACACTAATAAGAAATTATGCCTCCATCTGACTCATTAAATAGGTATAAATAATATTTTTTTATATTTTATTCACATATTAAATAATTGGTTGATCTTATGGTTTTTTTTATTACCGATCAAATAGGGAGTCGAACTATTATGATTGAATTGGATTTTTAATAAGTAGGACCTACTTTAGAGTTTTAACAATTTTCATTAAGGTTTTACTGGGTCAAGCTAGAAGGCAAATGAAATTAGATATAAAATCTATAATCAATCTAACAAGGTCTTGTCTCAATTTTTTGTGAAATTTCATTCATTAACAAAAACTTGATGAAGATTAATTATAGAATGCCTTGGATTTAATAAAAAAAAAAGAGCCATACATAGCAATAATGATGATGATGATTTAATGTTTGCATTTTGATTTATTAAATAATTTAATATAGCGTGTGATTAGATTTCTCATAGGTTGGGACCAACATCAAGTTTTACAAGATTTCATATCCAAAAGCCCAGGACTCAACTTCCAGATCTCCTCTATTGTCTAAAATTGTGGATTTTCTAAATGTATAAAACACTACTTGTGCCACTCATATTGGGACCCATATATAAAAAATCTAAACTAGTAAAAATGAGTTTAGCATATATATTATTGATTACTTTTACACTTCATTAAGAGAGGGATCCTCTGTTGATTTATTTAGTATAAATAAGTAAATTCTTTTATAATATTTTATTCACATATCTAGTAAGTGACTAATCTTTCTATTTTTACATTTTATTTTGAAAGAAAATTTAATTAAACCCCCATAAAAGGGGGCCAATTATTTTGATCAAGTGTTTCTCATAAGTGAGACCCACGTTGGGATTCACACATCCAAATTAAATATAAGTCCAAAGGTGGAGAACAAACAAAGAAACAAATAGATATGATATCCTAAGTTGTTGGTAAGTTGAATAGTCAAAACTAAAAATGTATGCAATAGGAGGGACAACAATAACGTTTAATAGACATGAATGTGAATGTGATCATCTGACATTGTGTCTAACAATCTAACCCAGCGCAATCACTAGTTAATCCATAGTGGGCGTTCACATATCAAAATCCAATCAGTTCAAAATACATGCCATATACCAACATGGGGTATCTTCAAATCTTACATCGATCAGAGCTTGATCAGCCTTTAGATTGATTGCTTGATAAAAAAAAATGTGACCAACACAAATTTTATGTATAATTATTTTAACATTTTTTCCAAAAAGTCAATAAGTGGATCAAACTCAGATTGATGAATAATTTAAGAATAACCTATACACCAATAGGATGATGATTGAATATGATTTCAATTTCAATAGGTGGACCCACTTATTTTTTCTCCTTTTAAGTTGGGATTTCTCAAGATTTCTGGTGAAGATCAAGTGGACTTGATTTCCCATAAATCAAGTAGCAAGGTTTGACAAGGAGAAAGAGTATAAAAGGGGAGAAAATCCACTTTAATTACATCCATTCATCTTTATGGCCCACCAACAGTGTACCGTTGAGATTGAGAAAGATGAGGACTATTCTCAGCATGATAAAAATTTCAAATGTCTTGAGAACCACCAAAACAATATAGTATTGACTATTATCTTTCCTTTCCCAATGAATGGATTGAGATGGAGAGAGAAAGTCTCTTTTCCATTCCCAATGAATGAATTGAGATGGAGAGAGATTTTCCCCTTCCCCTGCTCATCTCTTTCGTTTCTACAGAGTAGAGACTGCAACCATCTTTCTCTGTTTTTCCATTTAAAACTCTCTGCATGTTTGTGTGAAGAAGATGGAGATGAGATACATACCTGAAATCCGCCCTAGCACGCACTACACAAGAGAATATGAAGAATCTGAGAACCAGAAATCTAGATTTAATTGCAGAGGCATGCGATTAAGGGATTGTGTCTGCAAGTATGCAAACCAAGAGATTAAATAGGTATTTTACAATTTGAGTTCTACTCGATTTCTAAAATAGTTTTGTTCTGATTCTTCTTCCAATTTAACTTTCTATTTTTAATTTTTAATGTTCCTTTAATATAGATCTCTCCTCTCCTCTCCTCTGTAACTCCTATTTTTGGAGGGTTTTCACTTCCATTACAACTCTCCAACGTCTTTATTATATCATGAAATAAGAAGTCGAACTGAATCGAATCGGACATTTTGCAAATTCCGAATTTCACCGAATCGAATAGCGATTTATTCGCTGCGAATGGTTCGGGATTCGGAACCCAGATCACCGAATCAGGTAACTATGTCGGATACCATACGACACTATACCTTGCCTATTTGGAAGTATTGCATCATCATAGCTCACCACCATATTTGTTTTCATATTTGTATCTTCTCTGAATGTCTGTGTTGCCATATGCCTGACAACATAGACATTGCTAGAATTTTTCCTCCAGGCTCCCTCAGAACAATTGTTTTAGTGACCGCCATAGCAGTATCATTTTGAAAGTTCTGTACTTCTTGGACTTTACATAACCAGTCAGTTCATATAGTGCAGGAGTATGAAGAAAACTCTAGAGGAATGATGATTTTCACTAAATGTTGGCTTCCAGAGACCTCTCCAATAAAAGCAACAATATGTTTTTGTCATGGTTATGGGGACACTTGCACGTTTTTCGTTGAAGGTATGTATTATGGTCAATAAGTAGCTATGAAAGAACTTGCCTTCTGATATATTAAGAAGAGTGAAACTCGTAAATTTAGATCCACATGATCTGCAGGAATTGCTAAGAAGCTAGCATCAGCTGGATATGGAGTCTTTGCGATGGACTACCCAGGATTTGGTCTTTCAGATGGTCTTCATGGCTATATTCCAAGCTTGGATAGGCTAGTTGATGATGTTGCTGAGCATTATTCTAAAGTAAAAGGTAATAGTGTCAACTTGGATTGAATTTATGCTTCTTATTGACATTGATATTTTACAGGAAGGGCTTAGTATGTTTGTATTTTGATTTTCTTTGGAAAGAAAATAGTTTGTGGTGTCTGTTAAATCCTAAACTGTAATGATACTAGAATTATTTACTGCTTTGATGATGTTTAAAATTAAGATAGGATGGAAAAATATTTCATTAAGGGGACAATGGATACAAAAGACAAAACAAGGTATCCAACCACCAAACTAAAGGAATGGACAACGATGGTATGGGCCTTATACCAAAGCAACAAACAAGAAGTTGATGGTATGGGCCTTATACCAAAGCAACAAACAAGAAGTTTACATAGAGAACAATCATAAGAGTGAGGATCATTCACACCTTGCTTACCGAAGGAATTTGTGAAGTCATTAGCTGACCGCACAACATGTTTGGACTCCACATGTATCACCAAGGAAATGATTTGATCTTGTTAAATTGAAAGTGCCCTTTACGGGTAAACCACATAAGAAGAAACCTAAGAAATGACATTCAATGAGGTAATCTCCAACACCAATTTGTGATGAAAATAAGGCACAGAAATCTGAAGAGTTTTTAAAGATTGCCAAGAGTTCCGCCTTGTTGGACTCCAAGATGTCAACATGCTTAGACAATTAAACCAAAATAGGCCCTTAACTATTACAAAACATGTCCCTTCTACCCTTTGGACCTCGGTCAGACCCTTTGGACCTTGGTTACCACTCGTCGCCCCATCTACATTTAACTTCATTACTCCTTCAGGAGGCGAAGACCGTCTCAAGAACTTCAATATCATCTATCTCACATTAGAAATTTTCAAATCTTGCTTGAACCTCATAACACCCAAAATATATAACAGTAAACAAGGGGCGGCAATGTGCTAGAGAAGAGATGATCAAAGAAATTGATGCAGCAGCAATAATATGTCGTGGCAACAAGAATCGTGGGCCAGATGTGGGACCCATGAAATTATGATTTTTAATTTTAATTGTTATTAGTTTTATTTTTAGTAAAGAGTATAATTAGAATTAGGTTTCTAATTTGGATAGGATTTTATTCTTGTTTCCTAGTTTGATTAGGAATGCTTTCTTAGCCGTTAAGTTTTTTTTTTTATAAATATTGTAGAGATCAATGATCTCAAGTAGTGATTTTTGAGTTGATAAAATTTCCCTACGTGGGTGTTTATCGTGGAGATTGTCTTCATCGTGATTGTTCCAAGTGGGAACCCTAATTGTGCCCTGGCACTTGCATCCTAACCCTAGGATTGCATCAATTGGTATCAGAGCCAAACGATCCCTTGATCGTCGGCGTATTACCCCTATCCCCACCCCTACCCATCGTCCATCCACTTTGTCCATCACCGCCACAACCCAACTCCATCCTTCCGTTCATCATCCCAGCCCCACCGTGGGAACCATCCTGCCATCGAAAACCCACTCGTTCTTAACCATCTCCATCCCCTGCGAAAACACACTGCCGAATCCCTCAATCCAGCCCATCACTGAACCCATAGCCCACTCCCCATCTCCGTACCCATTCCCAGACCCCATGATCCACCTTCGTCCGCCCTAACCCATTCCTGGTCCAACCCTAAATTCCAAAACCCCATCCTCACGGAGCCCCTTATGAGCCCCGCCACCGCTAACCCCTTTCGGCCAATACCAAAACACTTCAAAATAAATAAATAAATCAGAAAGCAGATTTAGAAGAAGAAGTAGAAGAAAGTAGGAAAGATGAGCGTACCGTGCACCAAGAGAGCAGCCTCACTGTCCCTGCGCACCAGCACCAGCACTAGCATCGACATCTCCTTTCTCGCGGACTCCTTGCGGTTGCTCTGGACAGCCAAGAGCAACACCAGCGCCATCTCCTCCAGCCGCCATCTCCAGCGCTCACACGCCATCTCCAGCCCTCGGACGCCATCTCCAACCCTCATCTCCTCTGTTTCTACTCCAGCAGTAAGTTTCCCCTGGAACTTTCCACCCTTTTCTTTTTTCTTCTGAGAACAAAGCACGAGGTGAAAGCATAAATTGTCACACATGTGACGTGTGCCACCAAGGACTTGAGTTGATCACTCTTGGGTCAGGTGGACCCGACCCATTAAGAAGCCCAACAGCAAAAAGGGAAATCGTATAGTTTTCTTTCGGACGCATTGAAGCAGTAAGCCTAGTACCATCAGCAGTAATTGTTTTCCCAGATCGACGGCCCAAATTTCTTTTTGCGATATCCTGATCCACCGTCCAATTTCAGATCCGTTTTCGCTAGCGTGATTGGGACGAACAGATCTAAACGTCAGGTCAGTCAAAAATTTTGAATTTGCATAAACAATAAAAAGATGCCTCCCAAGAAGCATGTAGAAGTGGAGTCTTCCTCCAATAATGACGATGATCTAAGGGGATCCGTTGCGGAATTATCAGTAACTGTTAATCAACTATCCGCACTGATGGTTCAAATGCAAGATACTCTTGCAAGAATTGAGACCTGGTTAACCAATTTGGAAACTAATCGGCGTGAAGATAATCATTGGGATGATGGAAGACATAGTCGAAATCAATGTGATCCACATGCCGTCAATGTTGATCGTGGTTTGGGTATTAAAGCCAGATGAATTTTTGGATTGGTTAGTGTGTGTTGAAAATATTTTTGCACATAAATTAATGACGGATGGTCATAAGATTACTCTGGTAGCAACTCGATTTCGCAATTATGCTGCGATATGGTGGGCCGAGTTGCAAAAGAAAATGAGATACCAACAAATTGACCCTGTTGACACATGGGCCGAGATAAAAAATTTGTTGAAGCAAAAATTCTTGCCTGTCAATTACTCCAGAGATCTGCATTCACGTTTTCAATACTTGAAATAAGGCTGTAAGACAGTTGTTGAGTATTCTGAGGAGTTTATGACGATGCAAGCCCATTGTGGTTTGAATGAAGATGATGAGGTCTTAGTTGACAGATACTTTAATGGGCTTACACTTGACATTCAAGATATCCTCGTATTCAAGCATTTTGATAATGTTGATGAGATTATTTAGCATGCTATCAAGGCTGAGGGAATTGCAAATCATCAAGCCCAAAAACTTAATGCAGCTAAATGGGTTATGCAGAAGAATTCGTCCATTGCAGGTTCTAATTTGAGTACATCGTCGGAGAAAGTTATTTACAAGCCCAAAGGTCAAAATAGGCTTACATGCTTTAATTGTAAACAACAAGGGCGTCGTGCAGTAGAATGTCCAAAACGTATCCATCTCATTAAGACTGAAAGTGATGTGAAAGATGTTCCAGATGATCCTCAAGAGAATGACATAGAGGAAATTGTGGATATTCCGCCTGAGGAGGGTTTTGAGTCTCTCATGGTCATCCAAGAGGCTACATCCACTACCGCGACCGCAACGAAATGGTTGTGTGAAAATATTTTCCGCTCCAAAGGAACAGTCAATAGTAAAGAATGCATAGTCGTCATTGATGGAGGTAGTTGTCAGAATATTATATCCCAAGCTTTTGTGGATCGCTTACAGCTGAAAGTTCGGAAGCATCATCGTCCTTATTTTGCTAGATGGTTAATGACATGTGATGAAGTGCAAGTCCGATATGCATGTCCAGTTACCTTTTTCATTGGTGCAGATTATACAGATACCGTGTGGTGTAATGTGATACCCATTGATAGTTGTGATATCTTGTTGGGTCGTCCATGGATGTATGATAAGAATGGAACTAATGGCATGCGTGACAACACATATACCTTCCTGCATGGTGAAAAGCAAGTCACACTCCATCCTATGAAGCCGACGCCCCTAAAGAAAGGGTCACGTTCTCTTCTCACCAATGAAGCGCTTTACGTGCACACTATTTACAGAAACAACATCTAGAAGAAGAGTCGAGTTCGAGGTCGAACTCTTTTCCAACCCGGGGAGAATGATGCAGCAGCTATAATATGTCGTGGCAACAAGAATCGTGGGCCACATGTGGGACCCATGAAATTATGATTTTTAATTTTAATTGTTATTAGTTTTAGTTTTAGTTAAGAGTATAATTAGAATTAGGTTTCTAATTTGGATAGGATTTTATTCTTGTTTCCTAGTTTGATTAGGAATGCTTTCTTAGCCATTAAGTTTCTTTCATTATAAATATTGTGGAGATCAATGATCTCAAGTAGTGATTTTTGAGTTGATAAAATTTCCCTGCGTGGGTGTTTATCGTGGAGATTGTCTTCATCGTGATTGTTCCAAGTGGGAACCTTAATCGTGCCCTGACACTTACATCCTAACCCTAGGATTGCATCAGAAATCTTAAATGATGCCCGACCCTTTTGAACTTTGAACCAAAAACTTCCAAAAAGTCCAGTGTCCTTACGTTGGCTTGAAAAAGGGAAGATCAGAATAACCAGATGGAATTCCTATCCAACAGAATAATCAAACTAGTTTATTCTCAGTTTGCTGTCTGGAGCCGAGGAAAAAAAACCTTAAATCATCTTAAAAATATCTTCAAAATGTCACAAAAGATTACAAAAAGTTTGGATGACTCTGTTCATATAATTTGCAGGTATGAGCAGTATGGTTGTTCACATCAGCCTTGTCAAAATTTAGGGACCAGGTGCATGGCTGTTCACAAAGCCTTGAGATGAGGGAAGAAAAAAAACCTTAAATCATCTTAAAAATGTCCTAAAAACTTATCAGAAAAGATTACAAAAAATTCTGATGAATCAGATCATATGATTTAGTAGGTCAATCATACCTGTGGACATTAGCAGTATGGTGTTTCCCATCAGCCTTATTGAAATTCAGAAACTACATCTAGACAATTTACCTTGTATTAATTGAGAATAGCCAATGTCTATTTATAGGTTTAACTAAAGATATTAACCTAAAGTAGGAAATCTAATACATCATAATTGGAAATCTAATTACTCCATAACTCTAGCCTAAGAATTTAATCTAATCCTAATCTAAGACAAGCTAATTCTCATAATTAAAAATTAACGATACTTACTAGAAAATTACAAGTTAGTCCGTCTCTTTGACACCCCCCCTCAAGCTGGTGCATGTATATTGTGACCAGCTTGGAATAAACACTATAAATCTCCTTCCTTTTGTGACACTGGTGAGGAACATTGTCAGTTTGAGCTTCAATACAATAACCTGTGATGGATCTTCTACCTGTCTTGCAACCTGACTGATGAAGGAGATGAAAACTCCGTATGCTCCACATCATAAACCGCACAATCAACAACACTGTTGATTTAGACTGCACTTTGGTAGGTTACATAGTGTATTCAAAGAGGCTAGAATTCTACACAACACTACTAATGATATAACACATACTTTCTTTGTGGTTGAGTAGTTTTTCCCCAGAACCCTTCAATGGAAGAACACTCACCCATAACTCGTCGATTAATTGGATCACAGCATCAAATAATTGTGGAATAATCATGGGGTTTTCTGTTCTATGGCTTCAACAACCTCACTAACTCAAGATTTAATTAATCTTAACTTGTGTGATGAAAAAGAACTTGATATTTGCAAAATTCCACACATTGATCCGAACTTCTGAATAGGCCTGCTGAATGGGCCCACCATGCTTCTGCTGTACCAGTTTGATTTGTACACAAGAGTTCCTCCCCTTGTTTTGGACTCCATTAGAAACGCTAGATTCCACTTGTTATGACAAAATGATAACTTCAACACAGATTAATCGCTCTTTAATCTCTAACATGGATGTATACTCATCCTACTAATTAACTTAAAACTCCAAGGATGCTTACACTAACATCCAGCAGTGAGGGGGCTGTATCTCCTAGAAGATCACACCAAAAAATAGATGAAAACTTCATCAAAACAATTAAAAAAATTCTCAGAGAGTACTGACCTCGAGAGAGATTTATTGCTGTACCCAAATTGTAAAAAACACTGCCCACTTCAAATGGCAACCGGCAAGAAAAACCTATGCACTTACAACACTAACCAACAACTATAAGTAACTTAAATGCCATTAAAAAAAAAAGAAAACAATATGTAACTTAAACAGACTAACCAGCAATGAGTGGAGTGGAACTCTACACTTGGGCCCACCTACCGAGAATTCAAACCACTCAAAATAAAGGCCCTCCTATTCAGTGGGCTGTCTCCTAATTTAACTCCAATAGGAGTTGGTTGCACCATAAGATTGAGCATATGCAATTCTTAATCATATGCTCAATCTCATGGATTGACCAACTCCTATTGGAAATTTTACGGAAAGCACATTGAAGGGGAGGACTTTTCTGTTGAGTGGCTTGGAATATTCAATTGGTGGGCCCAATCGTGGAGTTTCATACCCCTTGCGATAAGGGTGAATAAGACAGAAGATCCGGACTCCTAACTTATACTTCATTTTATCATCTTCATGGTTCACCTTATGTGAATGGAACTCAGTGCTGCCCTCTCAGTCATCTATGCCTACTGCAACATCATGGCCCATCAAATGATCACAACTAACCAATCAATGAATTTTCATTGATATTATTGGTGGATTAATTTACATGTGATTAATACGACAGGAGTCCTACTTTGAATGTATTGAGATACAGTTCTCAGTGCTAAAATAAGGAGAATAAGGATTATTTTGAGTGCTTTGGATTCATAATGGTGAACACTGAACCCTTCTATTTCCATATATTAACTACACTTATGAAGTTTTGGGAAATTATGTCTTGCAAAATGTTGAGGTATTTTCAAATTTAGGATAATTGTTTGGATATTATTGAAAAAACTTTCAAAAAGTAATTTAGCTTTTACTTAATAAATCAATAAATATAAGATATTATCGGTTGACCATTGCTTTGCCCCCCTATAAGAAAATCCTGGCTATGCCACTGCAGCAACTAGTTATGATGCTCCACAGTAGACCACAAAAACTGCTATAATGTTGTACTGATTCCTCAAAGCAAAGAATTAAACTGTTACAGCAAAACTGCTGTTCTATGGATGCTGCATAGCAGATCTCACCCTGTCATAATGATACTGCTGTTGTATAGATGCTGCAGGGTAGTTAGAACTCTGAGTGCGGTACAACACTTGCATAAACATAAAAAACACCTTTAAGGTTCGACTAAGCCCTCCTTGACACTGGAAAACCCTTAGCAAACAATACACAACCACCCCAAACGACCCCTTAAAATCAAACAAATTATTATTATTATTTTTTTTTGAAAAAGTGACTATTTATAGAAGAAAACTGTACAGTATAGGAGAGGTATACTGTAACCAAAAAGGGCAAGAATCCAAGCCCCCAAAAAACAGGAGGACCAATAAAATCAAACAATTCAATGTGAAGCTTGGCCTGATTCTGTTGGATCTTATATAAAAAAAAAAACAAAAGAAAAAAAAAAAAAAAAACACAAGGGGTCGTTTACATTACAAATCTTCTACAAATTTAGAAGGTTTAGATTTTAAGTCTCCTCTCTTTCATCGAAACCTTTATCTGAATTGTTCTGGAATTTTTGGGTACAAAATTAAGGTTGGATATTAGAGGAGATTTATGGTTCAGAAGGGTGCAGATTTAATGGGAAACACATGGTGGATTCATATATTTATGAGTTGAGACATTTAAGACTTGGTTTTGAGGGCTTTCGGTAGGTATTAAGGAATGATATTAATGGGTTTTTGAACAGTAACGAAATTGAAGGAAAAATATAAAAAATGAAGAAGAACAATAAGAAGAAAGAAGACAAGAGAATTATCAGATCATTTGCTCTGATATCAAGCTGCAATTTATGGACTATATCGTAAATAAATTTCCATCTTATATTAATTGAGAATAGCTAATGGTTATCTATAGGTAGAGTTGAAGATATTGACCTAAACTAGGAAACCTAGTTACATCATATCATAATGGGAAGCTTAATCCTGTCATAACTCTAGCCTAATAACAAAAATTTACTTTAATCCTAATATAGGACAAGCTAATTCTCATAATTATAAATTAATGAATAATTACAAGAAAATGTGCTTTGACTGTAAAGTATAAAATTGGAGAGAGGAAAAGATTTAAATAGATGGAGAAAAATAGATGTATTTGTTACTCGTATATGCATACTCTAATTACTTTATTATGATATATTTTTACCCCTTAATATTAATTTTTTTTTTTTACCCCTTTATATTGATTACACCCAGCCGGTGATATCCAATGTAGTTACAAAAATTCTCAATTCCTGTCTCTATCTTTCTACATAAGAAGCACTAGATTACACGAGTTGTCGTCATTTCAACATGATAGATTTGTCTTTTCAATTTTCTTTGAAGTGACTAAAGATAATTGTTACATACTAATACAAAATTAACTTCTTGTTGTGAGAACAAAAAGCAGTTTGCTCATGTTGGTACACTTGTTTTGAAGGGCAGAAGATCCAGAATATAAACACCTCCCAAGCTTCCTTTTTGGACAATCTATGGGTGGTGCAGTTGCTTTGAAGGTGCACCTAAAACAGCCTCATGCCTGGTCTGGTGCAATTCTTGTTGCACCTATGTGCAAAGTAGCTTTCGTAAACTTGAACTTTGTTCAGTGGTTATATATTCAGCTGGAATCTGCACCTTCAATTAATTAAAATCTTGTTGGTAGATTGCAGACGGTATGGTTCCATCTTGGTTGGTGACGCAGATTCTTATTGTCATGGCTAAAATTCTTCCTAAACGAAAGTTAGTTCCACAAAACGATTTTCTGAGATGGCATTCAGAGACTTGAAGAAGAGAAAGATGGTTCGTGTTGGCACTTAATTATTTTTTTAATTGTAATGTTAAGGAAGATTCACTCCCAAAAAAAAAAAGCATGCAGAGTTTGCTAACAGTAAGTGCTAGTATAAGAGAGATACTGGTCTTAAGATAAAATATAAAAAAACTGAAAAGTGGAACTAAAGATGAGAAAAACTGAAAATACAAAGGTGAACCTCACAACACATTGATCTCTATTCATGCCGTCTTTAGTTAAAGAATCTGCTACTTCATTAGTACCTCTATATGTGGAATAAAATCAGCCTATAAATATTACTTAATTCCTTATCACGTTTAAAATATTAGTAAACTTCCATGGAGGATTGTCCAGCTAATGGAAACTAAAGGATTGCTTTCCACTGGAAGGTAGCTTTGAACGCTCCTAGAGCCTCCCAAATACCTAGAATTTCTGCTTAATTTGAATGCTTATACTATAGGGCTAGGAAGCACTAACAAATCCTCCCTCTACTGAATAATACTCCAGCAATACTTGCTGGCCCTGGCTTACTATGTTTTCATCTTGTACACTTCTCTCTATTTAATATAGTTTACCTGTTACTGAAAACGAAAACCATTGGCCCTGGTTTGTCCGTCTGCTCCATCATTATAAATTTACACACACCTGTTGGAGGTGGAATCCACTTTATCTTCTTTTTTCCCCTCTTCTGTTTACCTTGTCCACTTATAATGCATGCTCTCCAATCAATCACCAATGAAGTCATTAGCTTGAGATCTACCAATTCCTTTGTTCATTACCTACCCACACCTTATTAATGTCACAAATTTCATTTGCCAAAAACGTTGTCCCCTTTTGCCAAAAGAGCCACCTTTCCAACATTTAATTGCTTCCTCTATAGCCTTGGGATACACCATGCAACCTTCATCTTAGTACTTACGTGCCATCATTTTTCATTTACGGACTTCATTGCTATGATGCCCAGATACTAAATGGATATGGCAAGGATAAACCATGTATGGGCTATGTTTCGCTAAGAGGTACCTTTCATGGATTTGTGTGATTGGCAACCTTTTTACCACCACGTGTGACACCCCATGACAAATCCACCCACCTCACACTCACTAACCCTTCATGAATTAGCACTCACCTTAATTTGGCACTAATCTTAATAATAATCACCATTTGATTCAATTCCATTGGTTTCTTAAGTTACATTCTTCATGAAATTTGATGGTGATTATTATTTAGATTAGCCGTTAGCGCCAAATCAGGGTGAGTGTTAATTCATGGGGGATTAGTGTGTGAGGGGGTTGGATTTGTCATGGGGTGTCCCACGTGGAGGTAAAAATGTTACTCTCACACAAATCCGTGAGAGGTACAGGTACCTCGTAACAGGGCATTATGGCAGGGAAACGAATTTTACACGTAAAAAAAAAGGGTATCCACATAGTTTTCAAAATCAGAATCGTATCGCAAATTGTTCATACCCATGAATCGAATCGCGAATTGTAGGATTTTTTATTTTTCTAATAAAGATGAAAAATAATTAAAAATTAAAAGAAAAAGAAAAAGGTAATTATTCATAACCATCCATTTTTCCATTTATAGTAGTACAAATATAATAACAAGTAAGTATATCATACAATCATATAAAAAACATCATGACATATATTATTATATGTATATATATATATATATATATATATGAAATAAATGATGTGTAAATAGTTAAATAAGTTTAAAGTATCAATATATATTTTTTTTCTTATTTTTAAATCAAAATATAAAAATAAAATAAAATCCAAACCATCAATCTTACACGGTAGAATATCTCTTAAAGTTAAGAAAGTGTTCATGAAGAAAAAAAACCAAAATAGATTAAAAAAAGAAAAGATATAAACAAGCACCATACGTACAGTCGAATGCTTTAGTTAAATGCATGTTCTTTATTCATCTTTAAAACCTTATCAAAGCCGTAAAAAGTTCTTATGAGGTTTCGTTAACTACTAAATAACCTTTTAAAAATACAAGGGATAAAAGAAAGAGAGAATAAAGAAAGAAAAAAGGTAAAAGATTATTAATATTAGCTTTTTGGCTATAGCCATTCTCGCTTAATCGAATCGCTTGAATTGTAAGATTCAATGAAACGCGTATCGAATCGTAGGATTCACACCTGAATCCTAAGATTCATTTGTAAATGAGATTCATTACATAGATGCGAATCGTTTTCCTTAAGATTCGGGATACGAATCGGGATTCGGAATACGAATCGTAGGATTCTGATAACTATGGGTATCCAGATATGATACAACACATTGCCTATTTTGAAGTATCCTGTTATCTTGGCTTTTTGACAATGTTAAAATGCATTAGATGTAGCTCAGATGGCAGGCAGTTCTTTTATTTTGAGAGAGAAGACATTTAGTTGTCCCATGATACACTAGGGGCAATATGGAAACAGAAATCTCATTAGGTGAGATTTCAGGAAAGAACGTGTCTTGCAGTAACTTGCAATTTCTTCTGATGTCCATGTTTTTGCATGATTTGACTATATTATATATAACTGTTTCTTTTCTGCTGAATACAGACGTCATTTAATGTAATTGCCTACAAGGATAAACCGCGTCTGGGATCTGCTTTAGAGTTGCTGAGAACAACCCAAGTGATAGAACGCCAATTGGGAGAAGTATGGAAATTATTTCTTCTTCACTTCTGTTGTATATATTATTTTCTACTTGCCATGTTTGCAAGAATCAATGATGATAGAATGACACATAGCTTTTGGGTCTTCGGACCTGTCAATTTCGTGATTAATCAGCGATCTTTTTCATATTTAAATCAAAACATTCAGCTGAGTTTCATAGATAATGCACTTTTTCTTTGATCGGTAACAAGAACTTTCATTAGAAAAGGAAAAATATGAAGAAACAATCACCCAACCTCAAATGGAAGGGGACAGAGAAGGTATAGGAGAGCTATACCCAAGCTAAGGAAAAGAAGAAAAAGCAGCAAAACATAAGAAAACACAATGCTATAAGGGAAAAGCAATCAAAGGATGGGATATGTTGACCTTGCTTAGCCAATGAATCAACGGAATAATTAGCCGACTGCCCAATGTTCTGGAACTCCAGTACTCCACACACGAAGAAGAGGACAACACCAAGATCTCACTGAAATAAAACTGAAACCTCCAAGGGGGCATGACAAAAGAAGACGCCACTTACTATTTGACTTGAAAAGCCATAAAATTTATTTAACCAGAAAGTGTGCAGAACTTGTCTTTAAGTTATCCTCTACTTTAAAGGTTCAAACCTCCTGTTACACTAATGTGATTAAATGAAGATGACCTATAGTTCGATCAGTTTTGTCTTCTTCTTTGGTCTGAGGTAAGCTGACTCGAACTTCCAACCAGAAGGTTGTGGCAATGAGGACCTGCTTACTTTTGTATGGACTATGGACTCTTGTCAGTTTTGCCCTATTGCAGGCTTACCCATTATTGTATTAAGATTGTAAGGTATTTTCAAAATTTTGTAAGTGTGATGTTTTGTTTTTTGTTTTTTTTTTTAAATTTAGTTGAATTTATGATTTGTTAAATTTTATTTTTAGCAACCACTTTGATGCAGCCCAAGGTATATGGTCTACTGGATGAGGCATGAAGGGTGTTCTTCATGTACCACACATGGGACCCATATGAGGACACCCATATTGACTATTCTATAGTGGGTGCCACACATCTGAGGATCCCCTTGAATTAGTTAGATTCTTTCTAGTTGCAGTTTATGCGAGTCTAATGAATTGTTTGGAGTCAAATCTTGATACATGACCGATATACTTTTGGTATGCTATTGCCTTCATGGAAAAGAACATTTGATTCTAATATTTTTCAATATTCTGAATATTTTGGATACTGTTTCTAAACTTTTGGAGGTTAAATTGAAATTCATGCCTCAATGGCCAGAAACTGCTGCATATCACTGTGAAATGCCGCTTCTCCTTGCCAACCGCGATGCCCTATGCGGTCGCTATTTTAAATCATGAAACCAGCACAATTGTGCGACCTGAATGGACGGAAACAAAAACCTAGCGACCGCTGTACTTATTTATTTCCTTCTGCATTTTTCATACTCCAAATGCTCATACTAGAACAGTAAATTAGTGTAATATCCACACCTAAATCTGTATCCTGGTTTTGGAAGTTGGAGTGTCATCTCCTTGCTACTGTGCATTTGTCCATATTAGTATCTGGGCATAATAGATGGCAAGTGGCTTGATATTGGAGAAAATGAGATAGGGCTTAGATGGATGAGGTTCATACAGGCCACTGCACTGGCAAAGTCATGTAGTTTAAGTGACACTATCATTATGGTGGGCAGTGCTTTAGTCTTTGAAGTTGAAATTTTAGGGCTACATCTTGACTGAATTCTTTGATCTATTTTATTGTGAAGGGCCAATGGCTATTTGTTGAGTACAATCAACGATGTTAACCCAAACCAGGAAACCTAATTATTGGAAATGGAATTATATTATAGGAAATCCTAATCACATTATAACTCTAGCCTAAAATAACTCAAATTTAACCAATCCTAGTTGAGGAAACTTACTCATAATAACAAATCAACCACTAACACAAAATTATGGACAAATCCCCATTGTTTTTCAAGACTCCCCCTCAATCTGGTCATACATACTATGTCCAACTAGGAATTAACATGTATTCGCTTCCTCTTGCAACTGCTTTGATGATGAATTTTGTGAGCTTCATCTTTAGCATTTCGATCTGTTAATTGTTATTGCAACTTGACTTATGGAGGTGAAAACTCTATATGCTTTACTATGTACATTACACACTCAGCAACACTTCTGTTTTGTACTGCAACTTGGTACCATAGCTTAGGTTTAGGATTAGGTTTAGAGTTAGGTTTTCCTTTTCTTATTTTCTTTTCCTAATAGCATTTGTTAGTGTTCCTTGGGAGAAAACCTAACCCTAGATGCTGCATATCTGAAAAAAAAAAAAAAAAAAAAAAAAAAGCACCTTTCCATCAATATTGAGTCCCAAACCCCTAACCTCGTTTTTATTCCTTACTAGCTTCGTCTCAAAGCCTCCTTCAAAGCGGAAGAAGAAGCATCTGTGTCATCAGTTACTTGAAGCAATTGCTGCTCCAATCACATTGGAGGATAAAACTCCTTCAAGTTGAAATTTATGGATGAATTCTTTGATCTATTTAATTGAGAATAGCCAATGGCTATTGATAAAGGTGTCAACCTAAACTATGAGACCTAATTACATCGTATTAGAAAATCCTAATCATGTTATAACTCTAGACTAAAATAATTCAAATTAATCTAAACCTAAGTTAGGAAACTTACTCGTAATAACAAATTAACCCATTAACCAAAAATTAAAAATAAACCCCAATTGTTTATCAACTAGGAAGCACTGACACCTCTCTGGGGCCGGCATGTCAGTGTCCGACATGGACACGCTTCGGACACATGTCCAACACGCCAAAAATGGTGTCCTGCTTATTTTTTTTTTATATTTTATTTTCCGGACATGCTGGGACACATTGGCTGTTTTAATTGGAGAAAAGTACTAAAATTATAATAAAGAAAAGAGAAGAGGGCCGTTTGTAAAAAAATCTCTTTTAGCTGGAAGAAAAAAAAGGAAGATAAGGCAGATGCTAGGGCTTTAAATTAGAAAAGGAAAAAAAAGGAAAGGACCAATTTGATATGTTTGTTAGCTGGTACAGTAGTACATTGGTCCTTGAATTTTTGTTTATTTGATTGCTAAATTGATCACAAAGTTAAAATGATATTATCTCTTAGTATATGCTTAGATATATTATTATTATTAAATATTAACATGTCCCCGACGTGTCTGTGTCCTACTTTTTTAAGAAATGTCATGTCGTTGTGTACGTGTCGTGTCGTGTCCGTGTCCCATGTCCATGTTTGTGCTTCTCAGTTTCTCAACATCTAACATATCCCCTACAAGAGAGTGTCTCTATTATCACACTATGCATAGGAGATGGATCTATGACCTTTATAATGTGATTTTTTCAGGGGTATGATGGACCCTTGGATTGTTGCTGAATGTCTAATTCTCATGGATGACGGAAGATGTGACCTAGAAAAATTATGATGGTCCCTTATTTCACTCACATGTGGGTGGGTGCACAAAGTTGCAGACAGATAGTGATCATAGTACACATAAATGACTTTAGTCCCTTCATTTGCTTAAAGCACGAAGATCTAAGGGGTTTTGGCCACGTAGAAGGGATGCTTAGAACCACTCAAAAGGCACTCAAAAATGGGTTATGTGGGGTTATGTGGGAGGCATAGTGTCATGCCCCCAAACTCAAATTCCGAAAAAAACATGGAAGTCTGAATCTCAGGGCGGTGACGGTGTCAGGATTGCAGTCTGTTGTGAGGACAATTTAAAATTTTTTCCACCATTTTATAAACAACATATAAGCGGAAGTTATTTCATCGATAAGTGGAAGCAATGTATATAACACCAAAGGTATTGGACCTTACATCAAATGTCAAGTCTTAACTATACATGTTCAAGTTTCAATGTAAACAATATTTCTTTTTACGAAAGCCACTAAGGCAACAAGCTATAAACTGAAATAATCTCCCACGAGTTCACATGATGCTCTCCCGCATCCATGGCAACTCAATCTACGTCACCGGCGCCCCACTAGAATTCTATAGCACTTGGCGTCTTGTCGAGAGAGTCACCCTCCAAGACTAGGGAAGGGGATCCGCTGCCTACAACAAGGATAAAAGAACGTCATTGCAAGTACTATATATATTTATCTATATAAAACACAATATGTATGCATCCAATAGAATAAAGATGATAAGCATGATTAATAGATCAACAATGGTAGAAGGACTTAGCAATCGTGCAAGAATAGAAATACCATCATGAATCAATATAAACGGTAACCTACAATCAATCCATCCATCTAACAAAAGGCGCATCCACATAGGCTTGTACCGTGGGAAATTATGTTGCTGCCCTCTTGTACTCAATAGAGTTATAGTGGGGATGCACAGGATGACAAGCTCAGCCAAAACAAAGTTGTACGGAAAATCTAGGAAAAGTTGGTATTCAAGTGTCAAAGTAGTACCTAGTGGCGTATGTCAACCTTAAAATCCAATTTATAGATGGCGAAGGATTAGTTCCTACCTCAGGGGATCGGCCTATGGCTAAACTCCTCTGTCGAGTGGTGTTTTTCCTGAAAAGGAATCACAATAGGGCATTGTCTGGCTAGGCTTCTCTTACGTGATCAAGATTTACAATCCACACAAAGGGTCTGTTCATACCATACCATTACCATCATCTATGCCATGCCAATCCATCCCAAATGATTCATCAAACTGTACAAATCCATCCATTCCATCCATCAAAGCCTAAAGGTGATTATCAAAGGTATCCCGTTCCATTAGGCCATTGAATAGCCGGCCTAGCCTCAGACATGAGTAATCCATCCTCCATCATCACATACAAGGTCACCTTTAGGTAAACCCTAGGTCATTGTCCTGCTCATCATCATTATCCATCAATAGGTATCAAACACCCACAACCATGAGATAAGAGATCAAACAAGGTACGGAGACATTATACAAAGATCAACTCATCAATATCAACAAAAAACCGGATATAAGTAGCCAACCTAGGTCAATGGTTGTCTTTCGGGTCTAAGTGTTAGGCCAGTCAACAAAATGGTCAAATGAGGGTTTCGGATGCCGCACAACTGATTTTTGGTGTCTTGATGGTCAAAGACATCCAAAGATTCCACATTCACCATTTCTTTGACCTAACTTCGCCTCCCATACGCTACACCAACCAACCAATGA
Organism: Camphora micrantha; assembly: GCA_003546025.1. Lineage (NCBI taxonomy): Eukaryota > Viridiplantae > Streptophyta > Magnoliopsida > Laurales > Lauraceae > Camphora > Camphora micrantha. The sequence continues at coordinate 42,421,025 of QPKB01000005.1, forward strand.
GTGAATGCTAAGATCAACCATCCGCACATCATAACCTCTAATTATAGGCCATTTGATGGGTCTAAGGGTCCCACATAAGGTCTAAGGGTCAAAAGATATAAATTCTGCACTTTGGAAAACCCAAACTTATGGTCAGCTGAAGCCCTATTATGGCTAGCGGTGAATGTGCTATGGTTACTTTACGGTTAGTTGTGGCTAGCTCTACGGTTAGCTGTAAGGTAATCGTAGAACAAAATCCTGAAAATGCACAATTTTGGGAAAGCAACCAAAGTACATTTCACGATTGCCTTTCTAGGAGCCTACGATTAACTGTAGCTTCCTAGCTTACAATTAACTAAAGCCCTGTTACCTATGATGCCCGGGCACTTCAAAATGGGCAACATATTGTATCCAGTACTTAAATTTTTATGTGTAAACTCTATGTCCCTACGGTCTCTATGCATGTCCCTGCCGTATCCATGTCATATCTGGGCATTATATCCTGTTAGGGCTAGCTATGAATGTGATATGGTTGCTTTACGGTTAGTCGTGGGTAGCTCTACGTTAGCCGTGGGTAGATCTACGGTTAGCCATAAGGTAACTGTAGAACAAAACCCTGAACATGCAAAATTCTGGGAAGACGACCAAAGTACATTTCACGGTTGCCTTTCTGGGAGCCTACGACTAGCTATAGCTTCCCAGACTTACGGCTAGCCGTGAATGTGATATGGTTACTTTGCAGTTAGTTCTGGGTAGCAATGATGAAAATAGCGGTAGCGGCGGGCGTAGCGGCCTGCCGCCAAAACGCTACGTAGCGGGTGATACGTAGCGTAGCGGTGCGATTTCAAAAAATCGTCAAAAAAATATGAATTTTTTTTAGAAAATCTAGAATATTGGAAAATGAGAGAAAATGTATTTTTTTTTTCAAAAGTAACTAAGGTAAGGGGGCGTAGCGGTCCTCTCACTGTATAAGGTCCTGTATCGATGTATAAATAGAAAATAATAGTAATAATTATTTTTTCACATGTGTTCATGTTGCTTAGTTATGCTATAACTTAGAAACTAATGAAAAGCTTATAAAAGAAAAAAACTATGTCATGAAATCAAGACTTAAGAGTAACTAAAGAAAAAAATACATCTACCAAAGGGGGTGTCTAATAGGATGTACTTAGAGAAGAATCATTGAGAAGAACTCTTTGTATCGACTGTAATTCGGCAAGATCATGTGCTTTTTGGTGTTCTTTTAAACATAAAAGAGTAGAAGAGTTGTGTAGAAATGTTATTTAGAGAGAAGAAGAAAAAAAATAAGTCTTATTATGCATTTTAAAAAAACTTGGAAAGTAGGAATTTTTCTCACCCCGTAGCGGACGTAGCGGCCGCTACGGGTGCGACGACCGATAAATCGGCCGTAGCGTAGCAGTGGCGGCCGCTACTTTCAACCATGGTGGGTAGAGCTACGGTTAGCCGTGGGTAGATCTACGGTAAACCGTAGAACAAAACCATGAAAACACACAATTCTAGGAAAGCGACCGAAGTACATTTCACGGTTGCCTTTTTTGGAGCCTACGACTGGCCTTAGCTTCCCAAAAACTACAACTATAATGCAATTCTCAAAACAAACCAATTGAGTTGCCTCTCAGTTTTATCCAAACATTGAAAATACATCATTTACCACCTTCTACGCCATCCCATCACATCAAAACACCTAAATCTAAGGCCATCCAACATCAAATGGGTTTCAATGCATACCAAGGGTTCCAATTCTCCTAAAAGAGCTTAGAAAGAAGGGAAAACCAGATCAATTATCAATGCCCATCTCAATTCAATACAAGAATCATAGAAAAAACAGATACACGCTATGCAATTCATATATTGCACTTGCCTTGGTTATCCAAATAGGGAAATCCTCTCAATGCCCAAGACATCTAGCCAAAAACCCCCAAATCACCATAAATCCTCAAAACCTCAAGATCTCAAGCTCTTACACCCAAATCCAAGGGAGAAATAGGGATTAGGGCTGGATTCTGACATGAATTCATCAAAAGAAGTTGGAGATAGAAATAGAAAGAAGGGAAAACCAGATCAATCATCAATGCCTATCTCAATTCAGTACAAAAATCATAGAAAACACACATGCATGCTATGTAATTCATATATTGCACTTGCTTTGGTTATCCAAATATGGAAATCCTCTAAGAACCCAAGACCTCTAGCCAAGAACCCCAAATCACTACAAAACCTCAATATCTAAAGTTCCTACACCCAAATCCATGGGAGAAATAGGGATGAGGGCTAGATTCTAACATGAATTCATCAAAGGAAGCTGTAGATGGAATTAGGGTATGAAACTCACCTTGATTGAAAGAGGAAGCAGAGACCCAAGGAGAGATGGAAGAAGGGCCTTGGGATCTTGTCTTTGATGAAGAAGATCTACAACAGAATTCACCAAGAGATTGCTTGATCTTGCCCTAGAAGAATTCACCAAGAGATTGCTTGATCTTGCCCTAGAAGCGGGGCGCGGGGCGGGGTGGGAGTGATGGTTGGGGTTTGGAAAGATTTGGAAAGATCCTACAAATGAGAGACGTGAGGTTGGTTTTGTTGCTATAGATGGAAAGTCCAATGACCAAAATACCCTCCACTTAAGTGATACTCAAAGGACATCAAGGGGCATTTTTCAAAACTCAAGGGAAAACTCCTTTTTTCCCAAGTACCCTACAACAAACTCAACTAACACCAAGGGCCCTACTCTCCCAAACTTCTAAAATTGCAAACACTACCCTACAATCTCCCAAAATCACCAATAACCCCTAAACTCTCCAACTAAGCCCAAAATGACTAAAAACACCTAAAACTAGGCATCTCACCCAACTAAATACTCACAAATAATAAACACACAAAATCACTAAAAACACCTAAAACTAGGCATCTCACCCAACTAAATACTCGCAAATAATAGACACACAAAATCATTATAAATATAGCTAAGAAAGCTGGGACCTTACATATAGACTTATCTACAAAATCAAGGGTTGTTAAATTTTTTTTGAGAAAATGGGAAGGGAGGTGTGTTCTTTAAAACTCGAAGTTCAGAGGCTGTTCTGTGCAAATGGAGTCATTTCCAAAATGACAGTCCTTCCTCAGATGAACTAGTGATAACTGATAAAAGGCCTGCCTATTGGATTGGATTTGGACTCGTTATCTTCTCTTTTTTATATTTATTTTTTTGGAACTAGTAAATAATCAATTTTTTGGCACCCACACATACTACGGAAGTCACTAATCGACAAAGCAGTAAGCGGGGATCAACCTGTGGTTGCCCCTCTCGAAGGGAGATGCTTTACCATTGAACCATCAATAAGACTCTGATTCAATAGAATGCTAGCATGGAATCTATTCAACGGTCATGAAACCATGATAATACTTGTTGTGAATCGATGCCAAAATGGAGTATACAGAAAGGCTAGAATTTAAGTCACCTGGGTTTATTATAGTTCTATTCTATGTATAACATGACAAAAGTAATCAACCCCAATCTCTCTCTCTCTCTCTCTCTCTACACACACACCCACACACCCCATTTCTACATCCATTATCCTCCATTGATTGAATCACTTAAAAATACATTTAATAAGACCGCAAAACTATTTAGCCCCTAACTGTGTGCAGAGTGTCAAACAGTGCAAGACTGCAAGGTTCTAGCTTAGCAAACTAGGTAACTATGGTGCAAGGTAACTCGAACTCAAATATTTAGCTTCGAGTTGAGTTTTTAAAATTGTTATAATCAACATGCAGTCTTGCAATAATTTTATTTACCTACAAAGGCAGCGGTATTAAAATATTTCTTTTTAACGAAATGTTGAAATATTAAACTGTCTTGTTGCATCCTTTTAACAACTAACTAGTTTATGCTCCACAACATATGTTTCCTCAATTTGATACTAACACATTTATTATCCACTCTTAGATCGAATCACAATAAATTTACACTTATAGGACCCCAAAACTTTCAAATCCCTAACTCTTTGCAGAATGTCAAAATGGTGCACGGTTCTAGATTATTTCTATATCGTAGCATTAGAATATTTAGCTTTAAGTTCATTGTTTTATTTATTTATTTATTTATTTATTTTTTTATCATTACAATCTACTCCCATCCTTATAATTTTATCTAGCTACAAGGGCAGCGGTATTAAAATATTTGTTCATCAAAATGTTGAAATATATTAAACTTGTCGTATTGCAACCTCTTTCGCCACTAAGTAGTTGTGCTTGATTTACCAAAAAATAAAAAAAAAGGCAAAAAGAAGAAAGAACTAGTTATGCTCCACAAACGCATACATCCTCAATTTTAGCATTCATTCTATAAGCTTCATGGAAAAATTTGGTGTTTCCTGTTAATCTGCTTCAATTACTGCAACTCATATCTATGATGCACGGATACTTCAAAATGGGCAACGTATCGTGCCGTATCGTATCTGATACTTCACTTTTTATGTGTAAAATCCGTGTACCTACTATATCTATGGCATGTCCTTGCCGTATCCATGCCGTATCTATGCATCATAGACTCATATACATATTAGCATCTCTGGTTGGTTTCACATTAGTAACGTCTTTTGTTTTGAAATTGGTTTAATTAGATCAGATGTACTTATTTTCAGATTTCACTCCCATTATTGATTCTACATGGTGAGGCAGACATTATAACAGATCCATCAGTGAGTAAGACTTTGTATGAGAAGGCAAAAAGTTTAGACAAGAAACTAATCCTCTACAAAGATGCCTACCATAGTCTTCTTGAAGGTGAATCTGATGAGTTGATATTTCAAGTTTTTGATGATATCGTCTCTTGGCTTGATAAACACAGCATCAGAAATACTTCTTGATCAGCTAAGCTTTGTACCATTTGTATTTTCTTGCTTGAGTAATCTGGCTCTGCCTGTACTTTTTGGAAGAGCTTGTTAATTCATTGGACCCAATAAAATGTGTGCGCTGCATTCAGCCTTTTGTAGATTTGAACTCTAATAATGTTCTCTAATGAATGTATTATATGACGTGACATGGTAATTTGATTTCTTTTTTTTTTCTTTTGCTTTAAATGGTAATTTGATTTCTCAGAAACTTGCTTTTGGAGCTCTCTTTCCACTTGTGAAGTTTCTTGCTTTTAATCCAAATCTATGAGGTTTCATTGCCATTGCACTCTTCAGTATCCACTTGTTTTTGTTTCCATTAATGGGCCCATGTTGCCATATGGTTTGATGTCTGAACTTTGCATTTGGTAGATTTTACCAGTTTTAGGAACATCCCCGAACTCTTACCTCAATGAAGGAGCCGTAAGGGATATTTGGCACTTTACTAGATTAGTAAAAGTCAAGTAAAGCCTCACTCTTTTGTGAATTGCTATGCCAACAAAGGATATTTTATCCGAGTCTGGTTAAATATTATTTCCATTGGTTGTAAATATTTTTGGTTGGGATCATGATTCATGCCACTAACTGGTCATCAGAAGGTACAATGACAGGTCCAGTATGTTTACCTATCAGATCAAATAATAGACCTTGGTGAACCCACATGCTGAAATTCACTGTCCAAATCTGTGCTACAATGGAATCTGGGTTTAACGTTAGCCCAGAGTCCATGCCCTGGGGGAAAAAGAGATGGCAAAGAGGAGGAATCCTATGGTTAAATATAGACGATCGAATTTTAATGCTGTTAAATCATGCTGGGCTAGGATAATTTGTCATAGCTGATTTTTTTACATTATTCTTATTCAATTCTTATTCATAAATATTCATTAAGAGGCCTTTCCATCCATGCAATCTGCACGTAGGAGAATATTTTTTATGACCCAAAACTTCTATACAGCATTGGATAGGTCACTATGACACAGGAGTTCTCAAAACTTTCTGCCACCAAGTTGTCTTTTGAGCTTTTTTAGATTTTGTTAATTTCTTTTTAAAGTTCCTAGGTGTCTTTTAAAGTTCCATTGTGTAATCTTCTACGGACAAATCACTTTGCTTGAAAGTGTGACACTTAAGAATAGTTTCTTGTGGAAAGTTTTCCGGCAAAAACTCTCTTAAGCTCCTTTTTCATCTTTTTCCATTTCACAATTCGACTTCTTCCTGCACGAGCTCGCTGTCTCTTTAAATTCTCCCACCATAAAGAATCATATTTCTTTAACTTAATGGCCACAAGCTTCACCTTTTGTTGATCTGACACATCCTTATACTAAAAAATTCACTTCGATGGTATGAAGCCAATCGAGGAATTCATCCGGCTGCATTCTTCCTTCGAACTCTGGCATATCTACTTTCACATTTAAACTCTCACGCTGGACTTCATAGTTATTGCAAGCACGGCGATGAGAACAATTCTCTTCACTTGATGAGGATTGACTAGGATCAAGATAGAAGGGGTTAAAATTTTCCCCACCATGCTTAGAGGATTCTCCCTCTAAATCTTGGTGTGAACCCTCATGTTCAAAGGGCTGTTGTTGCTGAAGTTGCTGCTGTTCAAGTTGTTGCTGAAGTTGGAGTACCTGTTTCCTCAACTCTTCTATTTCGATGTCGCGGAGATCTCTTTCACAAACTGGGGTCTTTTGCTTATTAGCTTGACGTCTACCACCAGCCATGAAACCTAAAGCTCCGTTACCAAACTGATACCGGGGGTATGATAGATAACAAAAAATATAAAGATAAAAGGGGTCCAATGAGATACGGATACTACCACCCAAAGGAAGATAAGCTCACCACCCGAGCAAGAATACCAAAGGGATACAGAAATCACCACCCAAAGGAAACTCACAAGGGATATAGAGCAAGAGAACCGCTCACCACTCTAAGGAATCCACCTAAGAGATACGGAAACAGGAAACTCGCCACCTATCGGAATCCACCGAAGGATAAGAGTTAACAAGAAGAAATATCTTCTCATAAGCCAAAGGCTAAATCAAAACACACTACTGGTTTCATTCATAGCAATGGATATATATATATATATATATATATATATATATATATATATATATATATAGGACTTGTTGGAACATCCCTCCAACATAGGAAAAATAAACTTAGATTTTTAAAGCTAGAATTAAATGAAAACAAAGACTTTGACTACAACTAATTAGGTAGACTTCTTAAGAACTTAAAAGACACCTAGGAACTTTAAAAAGAAATTAACAAAGTCTAGAGAAGCTCAAAAGACAACTTGGTGGCAGGAAGTTTTGAGAACTCCGGTGTCACACTATGTCACACACCTCTCTATTCACATACATTCCATCCAATGGGGTCACTAATTTGGATGAAATTGAATTTCTAAGAATCCAATGGGGTCCGCTTACATCCTATATAAGTGGCTAAACTTCAAGAAACAAAGATGAAGATCCGTGTCCTTACCAGTAGCTCAATTGATTATGGACTTTGCCTGAGGAAATTCAAGTCTTCAATGTAGTGGAAAAAAAAAAAAAAAATTGCAGATTGGATGTTTTACAATGAATTCGTAGGCATTCAATTCCCTGGGAGGTTTATATATATTAGCTAGGTGACAACCCGTGCCAATTAAGGGGAAGGGGAGGGTTACAGTGATTTCAACAAATCATAGAAGTTCATAAAACATGAACTCCATTGGATCACCTAATCCTTTGATCTATGGCTCCGAAGTCTTGTAATTTTAAAATGAATTTTTATTTTATTTTAATCCAACAATAAATAACAATTAGATAAGTGCCAAATTCAGATTTATGCCAGTTCATAAAAGATAATATATGTGAGTTGTGAGGGGTGACTTCATTATAAGTGCGGCAGGTGACTCAAAAAATTAGAGCAGGCCATACGATTGTTTTGTGTGGGTGGTTCTCGCCTCTCACCAGTGTTCTACACAAGTTAATCAAAGCTATAGAAATCGAATTTGCCCAAATTCACAAGTCATGCTTTCAACTTTTAAACTTGATTTGGAGTTAAAACGCTTTTCTCCCTTCCTTTTTCTTCAACGTATGAGAAGTAATTTCATATACCATGATTTTAACTAGCTGAATTATCTAAAAGTGCGAGGGAGATGGAAAATGTCGAACCCATTTCTATTCATGGTGGATAGGGCTACGGTTGTTCTTATCATTGGGGAGTGCATTCGGGTTTGCAAGCCTTTCATTCCGGACCCGGACCCGGACCTGTACCCAATTGGGAAGTTGTGCTGCTAGGCGTGGACCCAACACAGGTCTAACATCTAGCACTCGAGCCTGACTCTAAATGGATCTGAACCTAGACCTAATTGTTAGTGTAATTGAGGTAAGATGGGTGACCCAAATAAAAATAAGATTCAATCGGGTCTTAAAAATAAGCCCACTGGCTATGTACCTACTCGGATCTTTTCGGGTAATCAGGATCCATACAGAATCCTATTATCATTCCTTCTGCAAAATGTATCACATGTCAGCAGCTTCAAAATATCTTGTCTGATATCTCCTATCCCTCTCTGCAGTTATCTTCTTCTTCTGCTTCTTCTTCTTCAATGCATTCCATGCAAGAATGAGAGTAGCAAACTAACACAGCAACAGGAGAAGGGAAGCAATGGCTCTTTCATGTCACTACTCTCTCCTCTTCTCCCCCAAAAAAACCCTCTCTTCCCCTTTCAATCCCCTCTTCTCCTTCTCTTCTTCTTCTTCTTCTTCATATCCTCTCTCTTCCAAAAATACCCCTCCAAAACCCCCAAAATACCCATGGGACCCCCCAAACCCTAGAAAGACCTCCTCCTCCCTCCCCAAAACCCCCTCCCCAGACCTCCCCAAATCCCACCCCAAACTCAATTCCCAAAATGCCCCTCTCCCCTTCCAGTTCCACCCCGACAAGCGCCACGCCGCCATGGAGCGCGTCGCCCTCCGCCTCCGCAATCTCGGGCTGGGGCCCCCCGCCGAGCCCGACACCATTGCGGAAGGCCTAGATGCGGACGGCGATCCCTATGCGCTGCCTTCCGACGGCGAAGATAAATTGAGCGACCTGCTGGAGCGGAGCTGGGCTCGACCCGACAAGATCTCTGACGGCGGCGAGACCCTCCTTCCGTGGGAGAGAGAGGATGATGTTGGTTTTGGGAGCGAGGGGGAGTTGGAAGGGGAGGGGTTGAGGAAGAAGAGAGTGAAGGCGCCTACGCTGGCCGAGCTGACGTTGGAGGATTCGGTGCTCCGGCGGCTGAGAGGGGAGGGGATGGTGCTCAGGGAGAGGGTGAGCGTGGCCAAGGCCGGCCTGACACAGGCGGTTCTCGAGAAGATACACCAGGCGTGGCGCAAGTCGGAGCTTGTGAGGCTCAAATTCCATGAGGTTCTGGCACAGAACATGAAGGCTGCCCATGAGATTGTGGAGGTTAGTGCAGTTAAGGGGGCTTTTTGTGGGTTGTTTCAGTTACTTGGGGTGTGTTTGGGTGTTCATTTCCAACTTGGGGTGGATGGAATTAGTGCTTTACTTTGCAAAATGCTAATTGGGTGGATGAATTGGGTTATTTTTGCATTGAAGTAGGTGGTTTTTGGCTATATGAGAATCACCCACTGAATGTTTTGTATGCACATAGTCCACTTTGGTATATAACTTAATCTTTGCATCCATCATATAATTATAGTAGAGACACATGTATTTTATAATTGTAATGATGACCTAGAGAATGCATATTATACCGGCATGTCTAGTTTTTGATTGTTGCACAGTTATATTAGGATTGATGTTATTCTTTTGATATTTAGGTTGGTTATATTCCCTTGGTGTTTTTTTAATGGAATTACCTCAATCTCACCTACACCTGTGTATATTAGCACTGGCTCAACTTGAATCTCAATTAGAGTATGCTCGCCCTTGGATATCCATTTTTGGCCCATATATATATATATATATATATATTACTTTTGTTTGTTTGAAGCTTTAAATCGATTCCTTTGATTGTATTATTAGGCTGTTTTTTAGGCCATCTATAAGATACATATAGTTCTTCCTGCCACTAGGGATGCCAACGGGTTAGACCCGGGGAGTAACCATCCTGGATCCGGACACAGATCTGTCTTTATAGATCTGAATCCAGATCCAGTTCCAGATCCGACAAGAACCTATGTGTTGAATCCGGATCCGGCGTCAACTTTAAAGAACAGATCTGATTTTGGATTTGGATCCAGAGCATAAAAGCAGACTTTCCATAACCATGGATGAAAATAGCGCTACGTAGCGGCCGCTATATCGGCCGTAGCGGCCGCCACCGCCACGCTACGACCGATTTATCGGCCATCACACCCGTAGCGGCCGCTACGTCCGTTGTAGGGCCGCTACGACCGCTACAGGGTGAGAAAAATTCATGCTTTTCAAATTTTTTTAAAATGCATAATAAGACTTATTTCTTTTCTTCTTCTCTCCAAATAATATTTCTACACAACTCTTATACCCTTTTATGTTTAAAAAAACACCAAAAAGCACATGATCTCGCCGAATTATAGTCGATATAGAGAGTTCTTCTCAATGATTCTTCTCTAAGTACATCCTATTAGACACCCCCTTTAGTAGATGTATTTTTTTCTCTAATTACTCTTAAGTCTTGACTTCATGACATAGTTTTTTCTTTTATAAGCCTTTCATTAGTTTCTAAGTTAGCATAACTAAGCAATATGAACACATGTGAAAAAAATGATCATTACTATTATTTTCTATTTATATAGCGATACAGGACCTCATACAATGAGGGGACCGCAACGCCCCCTTACCTTAGTTACTTTTGCCAAAAAAAAAAAAAAAAAAAAAAAAAAAAAACATTTTCTCTCATTTTCCAATATTCTAGATTTTCTAGAATTTTTTTCATATTTTTGACGATTTTTCCAAATCGCACCGCTACGCCGCTACGTAGCGTTTTGGTGGCAGGCCGTTACACCCGCCGCTACCGCTATTTTCATCCTTGTCCATAACGGTACCTAACTTCTTTACCTACGCTCCTCCAGATTGGTGCAAAAACCCTTGCCTATTTTATATAAATGATCAAAATAGCAGTTGCGGCAAGTGTAGCGAGTGGTGGTAAAAATGCTACGTAGTGGGCGATACGTAGCGGTTGTGGTGACACATAGCGGTGTGAATTTTCTAAGCGTTAAAAACAATTGAATATTGTAGAACGGGCAATCTTGTGTTTTTTTAGTGATTTGAAACCATATAAGAATAGAGACAGCTTTAGTTAAGGCTATTGAAGAGAAGAAATATGAAAAACAATGTTTAAAATTAAAACTGTTTGACTCCACTAGGTTTTAGACTGTTGCGCCGCTATTTTCAAAATAGCGTATTGTCCTCAACTGCTACGGCTGATAATGCGACCGCTTTTTGAACCATGTTTAACACTGCAACCGGGTGTCGCTGCAGTGTGCTACTTATAGCTAAGTACACCCTAGCACAATCACAGAACCCTTGCCTACTTTTCATTGCTTTTGGGAGCTACTGCAATGCGTTGCTTAAAGCGAGGGATGCATTAACATGATAATGGAATATTGTTTGTGAGTTGTGACAAAAGTTTTACGATGACTGTCAACCTACATCTCACAACCCTTATCTTTTATTCGGGCTTGGGAGCAACAGTAAAAACTGGCAAGTTTAAATTGGCTAACTTATAATTTAGAAGATATATGTGACACACTTGCACAATAAGCAAGGGAAAATGTACAAATACCATGCAAATTTCTGAATGTCTTGTAACTCAAGGCTGAATCCCTTATGCAAGTCAATAGGAAGATCAAAATCAAGATTAACTTGGAGATATACCTAAATTTGGAACTTATGTTGATGGTATAGATTTGATTCGTAACGATGACATTTTCTTTCTTATGAGAATATACATAAAAGAAATTTTTCTCTTTCTTTTTACTGGAGTTTTACTCTGGATATTAGTTGCAGCAGAAGATGATACATAAAATGGTGTAAAGGCAGATTGAACTAAAGATGGATGCTCCCCCTTACTAATTGGGTCAACTGTGTGTTGAAAGTGTTTGGAAGGAAGTTGGCTTGGTGATTGTTGATGGTAGGCGGCTCCAGAGGTTGATCGTGAATGGGCAAAATGTGAAGAGATGGTCAGTTGTTTCTGTTGTGCACCGACAACAAATGCAAAGGGGGTCGAATTGATCCATTTGGTTGTGTAGTAATCCTTTTGTTGGAAGCTTACCAAGTAACACATGCCAGGTGAATATTTTATGTTTTGATGGAATAGAGAGGGACCATAAAGTTTGAAGCTTCAAATATTCGGCACAACCTTAGAGTTTAGAATTTAAATAGATCCCTTGAAAGTCAAATGTCACAAGTCACAACCATGAAGCTCAAACTGGAACGAATTCGGAAAATTCATCTTATTCAGTAATTTTTTTAATGGTAGAACCGAAATAATTAAAAAATAAAAAAAATCGTTTGAAATGAAATGAATTTTTTAATTATCCTTCAAAGAAATCTTTGTATGCCTATATGAAGGAAGCCCTCAAATTTTACTAGGAATTAACAGGGCTCTATACCATATCAAGATGAATAGAAAGGAAAAGGCAAGAAAATCAATGAATTGGTTGTCGATCATTGTGATTGGTTGTCCCTTCTTATACTTTCAGTCTATTCTATTTTCAGCAAGTGCACATCAATTGCGTCCCCCCTTAATAAGGGTGATTCGCTTAATTGGGGCCATAGAGATTATTAAGATTATTGTACATATCTTTACAGCATACAATAATCAACAAAACCATTTTGATACCTCAACATGACTGCCTGTAGGTTTGGAGAAATTCATTGTTTTAAGTAGTCTGGTTAGATGTCAAGATGTCTAGTTTCTAATTGTCTTATGCTGATCAGCGTCGAACAGGAGGTTTAGTTATATGGAGGTCAGGAAGTGTTATGGTGGTGTACCGGGGAAGTAACTATGCGTGGCCTTCGTCGAAATCTCTGTCTCAGGATCAGCAGAGAACCTCTCCTACAATCCTTCATGATGGTGATACACTATTTGTCCCAGATGTTTCTCCTCCTGAGAATCTGGTTGCTGAGATTGGAAGGCGGTCAATTACTCTGTCAGAAGAAAAGGCCAAGGCATCTAATACAATTCCAGCTCATGTTGAAAGCTTGACAGAGGAGGAAGCTGAATTCAACAGTTTACTAGATGGGTTAGGCCCTCGCTTTGTTGATTGGTGGGGCACTGGTCTTTTACCAGTGGATGCTGACCTGCTGCCCCCACATATTCCGGGTTACAAGACACCATTTAGACTTCTTCCTACTGGGATGCGATCATCTCTTACAAATGCAGAGCTGACCAATCTAAGGAAGCTTGCAAGATCACTTCCTTGCCATTTTGCCCTCGGTAACTTTTTTGCTTTCATGTTGTCACGGTTTAACATGGAAACTTAAATAAGGAACCATTTGATTTTCAGTGAAGATGTGTATTGTCCTTGGACCTTGAGTTTGTGCATGTGAGCCCCATATATTGGTGATCCGGACTGATGATCTGATGGGCCCTACCATAATAAATTGCCTGTGCTTCCAGAACAACTCGATTTAGAAGAACTTAGCCATCCAATAATGAGCATGTTCCCCATTTAAAGTTCATTAGTTCTATTGATTGAAATATTGAATGTTGGTCCCATCTGGTCATTCTAATGAAGAATGGGTCTCACATGTCCTTAGAATTACCATGAATATCCCTGGGCTGAGGTTCATGCCATTTCATTTCAATGAATACTTTTCTTTATCTGGTCCTTTCCTTGCTGTGTTAAACTTTTTAAAAATTTAACTCTTATTCTTCACTACTCTGTGATGAAGGGAGAAACAGAAATCATCATGGCTTGGCAGCTGCTATTGTGAGGCTGTGGGAGAAAAGCATAGTTGCAAAGATTGCTATTAAGCGTGGAATTCAGAATACAAACAATAAATTAATGGCTGAGGAATTAAAGGTATGATTTCTTTTTCTTTCATGGTCAGATGGTGTTTCTTGATCAAAGTTCCCGTGTATTACTTATTGAGATATGTACATGTGTTTTTATCATTTCTTTTTTGCATTTTGCGGAATATGCAGGGTGTGAGTTTTCCTTGTTTCTGGGACTCTTTGTGAATGTGTTGCTTTGTTATGTGTTGTGCAGTGTGCGTGATTTGTTTTTCCTGGTTTCTGAGGTTCTTTCTGTGATTCTGTGTGCTTGTGCACATGCATGACACGGGTGGGCGTGCATATGCTCTTTTACAGTAATGGTTTCTTGTGCATGTTAACCTATGTTGATATGTCTTTATTGGGTAATTAATTGATACAGGGTGTGACTTGTTTCTGGGACTCTTTGTGAATGTGTTGCTTTGTTATGTGATGTGCAGTGTGTGTGATTTGTTTTTCCTGGTTTCTGAGGTTCTTTCTGTGATTCCGTGTGCTTTTGCACATGCATGACACGGGTGGGCGTGCATATGCTCTTTTACAGTAATGGTTTCCTGTGCATGTTAACCTACATTGATACGTATTTATTGGGTAATTAATTGATAAATCAGGACTGGATTAGGATGCTGTTAATTGAAGGCATGGCCAGTGGCACTGTGTGTGACATGTCCGTCCGTCCCTGTCTTCAGATTGAGACAGATGCACTCACAAAGGGTTGAATTTGAATGGTGCTATTATATTTGGTTTGCAACTTTCCTTTGGAGGTTTTTGTTTTCTTTGTTTTCTCGTTGTTGATGATCATCTGGCGAAGCATCTGTTATTTTTGCTTGTTACATTTTTTTAGAAAAAAAGTCCAAGCTAGATTCATGGAGGGACCTACTTTTTGTGGGTTTTAATTAAGCAAGATTCAGTTTGTACTTTAAGGGACGATGGGGCTCACCAATGGGCTGGTCTACTGTGGACCTGTCTTAATTATCTGTGGGCCTGGTTCTGTGTGGACTTATCTATGATAAGCCAATTTGGAAGATAAGAGGAAGAAGTAGAGATACGATGGGAAAGGTCATATCCCAAACAGAGGATCGACTGTGCTGTTATATAATCATCTTATGCCTAATCAAAGGCTGAAATTACAATGAAAATAATGAAAGAATCATCTAGATACACCTATCTAATCTTCTATACAAAAAAAAAAAACAATATTATACAGATCTGACTAAATCCAACCGGATTTGTCACATTGGATATGAGATCCATGGGCCTATTTGGGTCGGGCATCGCATTGGTGAATTTTATTTCTGCACTCCCCTTCAAATTGATGCAGGTTGGAACGAAGCATCAATTTGGACAATAAGTAGGCATGGCGATCCCAAAGCAGTGCTTTGGTGAAGATATCCGCCAGTTGATCATGAGAGGAAACATAGGGCAATGATATCTTGTCCGAAACTACATGCTGACGAATGAAGTGACAATCTATCTCAATGTGTTTTTTTCACTCATGATAGACAGTGTTCTTTGCAATTCTGATCGCGCTAGTGTTGTGAGCATATAAAGGAGTAGGATTAGTCATGAAACACCAAACTCTCTAAGAAGGCAATGAAGCCAAATAATTTCACTACTTGCTGAGGACATAGAACGATATTGAGCTTCAGCCGTAGATTTGGAGACAGTAGTTTGCCTTTTACACTTCCATGAAATTGTAGTTTTGCCAAGGAACATACACCACCCTGTAGTAGAATGACGAGTATCAGGGCAACCTGCCCAGTCAGCGCCAGCATGGGCTTGCAACCGAAGAGATAAAACCCACTTTCCAGAATATTTTTATGATGGTTTTTCACACCCAATGAGGGTTTGGCCACTTCAATCCAATGGTTGGATACAATTTTGAGTGCAAGGAAGCAAAACTATTTGTCAAAACTGCCGAACTAGAGAGAGTGGAGAAAGACTGACCTTTGGGGGTTAAAAAAATTCTAGAGAAATGTTCATAAAACCAGGGATAAACAGTTGACCCTCCTGGGAAGATCCGGCCTTGCTTTGGAAATCGATGGTGGGTCCACTTGTTGATTGCACAGAAGCACAGTTGTGTGATGTAGTCTGAAATTTGGAAGATCTGACCTGGAGGTAGGAAAAAATAGTAGATCTTTGCTGCAACAGATTGCTCTGATCAGATGATAGATGGTGAAGCCCACTGTTGATCGACTCAGATATGGATGTTGACTGGCACTGCAAAAGACCGCTAGTGCTTGAAGAGTCCAGATTAAGTCCTTGAATCTGAACATCTTTCAGACTACAGTGATCCAATGAATGGAACTGGATCTTGTTGACAATAGTTGATGACCTCGAACAAGGGATTACAGAACCCTATTGGATGATTGCGGAAGATTCCGAGATCTAGAATGCTGGATATCAAAGTTGATCTTGCAGATGACCACACATGGGAAATGGTAGAGACGAATGACGAACACAGCCGTTCGTCCGGAACACCTAGGCACAACGTAGATAGAAATCACAGCCCAGGGATGTCTCTGTCTCTCTGATACCATGTGTACTTATCTATGATAAGCCAATTTGGAAGAGAAGAGGAAGAAGTAGAGATATGATGGGAAAGGTCGTATCCCAAACAGAGGATCGACTTTGCTGTTATATAATCATCTTATGCCTAATCAAAGGCTGAAATTACACTAAAAATAATGAAAGAATCATCAAGATACACCTATCTAATCTTCTATACAAGGAAACAGTATTGTACAGATTTGACTAAATCCAACCAGATTTGTCACGTGGGATATGAGATCCATGGGCCTATTTGGGTTGGGCCTCACATTGGTGGATTTTATTTCTACATTGTGGGCCTCCTGTTGGTTTTGAGCCCACTCACTACTATAAAACTAATGTTTGATCGGTGTGATTTTAAGGGTTTCTCCCACTCGTTGTAGGATCTATAGGATGAATGTTTTTGGAGAAGGTTAACTGACAGAAAAGGAAAAGAAATCATGATCTTTGTCGTGTGACTTGATTACCTTGAAGTTGCATTGACTGGGACGACTGGGATCATTCATTTCATATAACATTCTAAAGAAATCCTGAAGAATCAGAAAGTAAAATGGGTACTTTTGTTTTTTTTTTTTTTCTGAAGACTTATTTTGTTAGTTTCTCCTCTCATTTTTCCCCACAATCGTGATTTAGAGACTTCACTCAAAAAAAAAAAAAAAAAAAAAAAAAAGTGATTTAGGGATTTTTTGACCCATGATTGGTTTGTCCTTTTAGCCTTGGTTTGAGGCTTTTTGCTCAACAGCTGTAGATGGAGTTTCTAGGATCGTAAGAATGTAATGCTACAACCCTCAAACATGTCAGAAAAACGCTGCTTGAAAGTCATCTTGTTCAAGAAGTAGGTTGAGTTACTTGTTTGAAATGTCCAAGTTGTTGTTCAAGACAATTTGGTTGGACTAAGTTCCACTGCTGTGCTTAAATTCTGACAAATTCCGTCTCAGTAACCTCTTAGTTGAATTACCTTCTGTTGAAACTGGATTTGTTGACACAGTTTCAACCACTACTTATTTGCTTGAGTGGTAATCATAATTTGTTTTTTTGTCATACTGGTGCTAAATAGTCCATGCAATCAGTCTAGAAGTATGTCTTAATAGTTATTAGTCTATTACTGATATTATGTTTTACCAAGATCCTGGTAATCCGTGGCAACTTTAGGCGGTTACAAATTGATTGTATTTATACATGTCGGTTTCTTCTCCAGTCTGGTTCAATTTTCACAGTTAAAGCATAACCTGGGAATTATATATTATTGCTTGAAATCTATTAAAAAACTTGTTAAATTAACGAAAGAATAGCACCCTTCACTGTTTATTTGCTTTATTTGATAATGTTCTTTTTCAATGAAAATTTGTGTTGAACAATATTGGAAGGGGTTTAAATGGTTTGCCGGAACTACCAATGATTTTCTTGTTCTTTTTTCTTTTTTTATATTCTTCTCATTGAAACAATTTATTTAACATTTTTTGGGGTGGCTCCAAAACTGGAAACATCATTAGGATAAAATTCTGTTTCAACCTTTCCTGATCCACATCTTTTTCATCAATGATGATATATATTTTTGGGAGGAAAAGTTGCAACTACTACTTCCCAGTTGATACTGTTCTTGATATCCCTGCTTGTTTATATGCTCAATGATATCAATAACCACTTATTTTTCCTTAATATTTCCAGCTGTTACAGCACTTGGTACATCTGGAAGCACCCTCAACTATTAGTGTAAACATCTGACTAATATGGATTGTAACTTAGCCTGTCATTGTCTTCCAGAAGCTTACAGGTGGTACATTGCTACTACGTAACAAATATTACATTGTCATATATCGCGGAAAGGATTTCCTTCCTACAAGTGTTGCCGCTGTACTGGCGGAAAGGGTGGAACTGACTAAAGAAATTCAAGATGTTGAAGAGAAAGCTCGAATTGCACCAGTTAATCGCACTTGTGTCAATGCTGCTATAACTGAAAGGCAGGAATCAACAGAAGACAATAAAATTTTTGAAGGGAAAGCTCATTGTGGAGCAGTTGAGGCAGCCGATACAGGAGAAGTTGAGGGCCAGGCACTTGCAGGTACTTTAGCTGAATCTCTTGAGGCTCAGGCCCGGTGGGGGAGGGAAATCTCTGATCACGAACGTGAAAAAATGAAAGAAGAAGCTGCCAGAGCCAAGACTGCCAAGACGGTGAACAGGATTGGGCACAAACTAGCTGTGGTAAGTCGGATCTCATTAACTCTTATTTTGCAAAACAAGGGAAGATAATTGGGAAAAAATATAAAATGCGCATATTGCATATGGCATTTTAAAATGTCACGACCCATGTCAATTTTTTTGCTACAAGGACTCGAACTCACGTACTCATGCATACACACCCATGTCCCTAACCAGTTGAGCTATGTTATTTTGCTTTTGCCATCCTAGTGATGACTATGATAGCTGTCTTTTTTTTAGCTATATTGGTGTTCATTTTGGTCTTGTTTTGGTAAGAAAACTGCTAAGTTGGCACACCTATCCCTCTCCTTCTAGTTCTACATGCTGCCGCATGTATGGATATGAGTTGTGTGTGCCACTTCCAAAACTGTGTATCAGATGGGCTGTGATATAATCTTGGATTCAATGTTCTCTATGGTCTTCCCAATAAGGGTATGAAAAACCCTATAGAAGAACAAGGAAAAGTGGGGAGAGGATAGAATTAGGAGGAATGAATGCAATGGATGGGTTGTCCAAGGTTAGGCCAACCTCCTCATCAATGGCGGACCTAGGATTTTTGTTTGGGTGGGCTGAACCGTTGCTCGACTTTGCTAACTTTGTTTTCACATTAATAATACCAAAAGAGATAATATATTGCAACTAAATAGACAACTTTTTTCCATGCTCAGATCTCCTGCCCAATTGAAGGGTCTCCCCACTTCCTCTCCCAAATTTAGGTGATCATCAATTCGTCATTGTCAAAACAGCTTAAGATAACATTTCCTTTAATCCTAGGTGTTTGGATGCCCTGAGACGATAATTTGGGTGAGCACCCAATTGCCCAATTTGTGTTCCCAAATTAGGGCAGTTTCAACATTCCATGCATGCACCCCCTATTTCTAGCAAGATGCCAAAAGTAATGCGCAATTTAAATAGGAAAGTCAGAAAGTTACCTTTACTGGCGCTCCTCGGCAACGGCGCCAAAAGCTTGATCGGACCCCAAGTATAGGGTGTAATTGTAGTAATAATCTGGTGAGTCCAGGTCGATCCATAGGGAGCAATGCTTTCTATGAAACTTTCCAACTTTAACCTGTCCTAATTTAGAAACTAAATCTAACCTAATAAAGAAATTAATTAAATTACAAGAAAATTCCTAAAAACTGAAAATTAAAAATATAACTTTCCAAATAAAAAAAAAAAACCTAAACTAAGTAAAGAAACCTAGTTTATTCAACCCTATTCTAACTATAACATGCAAAAGTAACAAACTCATTAAAACAACCAATTTAATATAAGATAAATCAAAACAAAATTTCCTAAATTAGATACTAATTGCCAAAATCACTTATGAAAATATGAATGATCTATAATGCCCTAAATACTAACAATGCAATTTTATGCAAGTTTCTAAAAATCTGATGCATGCTTTAAAAAATTCTAAGTACGGAAACTCTTGCACAAGCCCAGTTTTGCTGGACTGTACGACTATTCTAAGATGATATGAACCTAAATCTAATGGCTGGAATCAATACTCTGATAATGCATGAACACAACAAAAAAAAGAAGAATGGAAAAAGGACTTAAAACGAAAAAGATATGATCTCCTAAAGATGCCTACTTGAACTGTTTTGCTGTTGGAAATCTGATCGCAAGCTTACCAACTACCCCTGTTTGAGCTTCTGGTTGACACGGCCTCTGGTTGACACGGTTCCCGATATTATTTTTGGCTGAAATTTTGGGGTTTCAAAGTCCAATTATCATGCTTTAAATCTGCTATTTTTCCGACCAAAACGTTTACGTTCATCTGGTTTTTAAATCGCACACTTTTGTAACACAGTTGGGTCAATTCTGCTGAAACTGTGCAGAATTTTTCACTATTCACATACCAGGTCCGAATTTAGTCTTTCTAATCAGTTGATAATCTTGTGATTTCAGCAACAAAACCCTATTCTAATGCAATTTCTAAATATGAAGTATGTAAAAAGACACTTTCCAACCATAGATTATGCAAGTAATAAAAATAGAAAGTTTCTACTAAACATAGAAAGATGCAAGTTGGGGTTTTTAAATCTAGAATTTGCAAATAAAAATAGTAAGCAGAATATTAACTCAAAATAAAAACAAAAGGGTGAAAAAATAAAAAGCGGAAAAGATGTACCAAAAATCTAGAAACTAGACAATCCTGCAAGTATTGACAATGCGATGATGATGCAGTCCTCTCTTCTTAGAGTAGGAAAAATTTATGCAAGTGATTATTTGATGTCTCTCGACTTTTAATCTGTTTATTATTTTTAAAACCCTAGATCTAATCATCTGAAATATTGTCTCCAATAAAAACACATAAAAGAACTAGAAATAAGAAAATTAAATCACTTACATAAAGAATACGCAGAATCAATGCAAGTAGTGTCTTTATTCCTTGATCTTGAAGTACAAAAAATTAAGATTCTTCTCTCTTTTTCATTCTCTCAACATGATCTCTTAATCTATGTCTAAAGAATTAGAATGGAGAAGAAGAAGAAAGGGATTAGAGAGAGAGAGAGGATGGGAGTGGAATGGAATGGAGAGAGAAAGCCTCCAAGATTCTACACGAGTTATTGGACGTCCAACCCTCTTGTTGGCTCTCTTTTTATAATCTTTCATATTCCTTGTTTGGTAGGACTCCTCTTCCATCTTGGCTTGAACTCCAAGCAACCCTCCTATCTTGGCAACTTTTCTTGCTAATGATAACGTCTTGTGGTCCCATTCTTTCCATCTTTGGACTCCTCAAAAGGTCTTTAAGATTGCACATGAGAAGGATTCCAAAAAAAATCAGATTGTGTGCCTAAATTTGTGCTCCCATATGTGGGACGTCCAAGACTTGTGGACCCCACTAGTGGACCTCCAACACAACTTGGTTTCTCCTCTTTGGAAAGACTTTTAAATTTGAGAGATCTCCTTGCCTTATTAGATTTCTTGATGCACACACCTTCCTTGTACAATTCCAAGAGTATCTCTAAAACTTGCATGATGATGTAGAAGGAAGAAACTTTCCAAGTATTGAGATCTCTTGCAATTCCCGCTTAAAACTGTAGCAGACAACTTCCCGAGGTCATATCTCTCTCAATATAGCTTTGATTTATGCAATCTTGGGCTCCACGGATATCTACTCGAAAAGAGCTTTCCAACGGTTGCTAGATTGCGCCTATCCGACACTCGGTTTGAGAGTTATGACCATTTTAAGTTGCTACCCCTGAAAAATCCGAGAATAATTGTGCATAAATGGAAACTTCTATGTTGGCATGCAATGGGGTGTGTGGGCCCATGTTGGACGTCCAAGGCATGCTTGGAGTCTTTCCTTGCTGGCTTATTTGACTCTCCTTTGACCTCTCTTCTCAAATTTCATCAATTTGGTCCCATACTGATTTCTCCTACAAATTGAAAGAAATAAATTTATCGTTAATTACATGTAAGAAAATAAACATGAATCATGCATGGAACCCTACATTCCTAATGATGCACCAAGATGACCAACTTTCCAAAAATCGCATATGGTGTTAAAAATTTGCAAGATATGCATTGATGAAACCAAAAGCCTAATTTTGGGCTGATAAATAAGATGAGAAAAACTTAATTTCACAAAAGTCATGCAATTCAATGAATTTTAACCTATTTTGACCATGTTTCCAAAAATAATCCGAAATGCATGAAATCATGAAATTGAGTGCAATATTTATGCATAATTAAGTCCACAAATGCTAATGAAATGATGACCTAATGACTTAGTTTTGTGGACTTATCAGGTTCTATTTGGATTAGTTGGTCATGGGCTCATGGCAAGGAAGAAAAATTGCCGCTTAAATGTAACTCAAGTTATCCAAACATATGAACCATAAGGCCTGATTTATGTATACATTAAAGATCAAAGTGTGCCTAATGGTGATTTGGTCATCTTCGGACTTATAGATATGCATCTTAGGAGGGGGGAGATTAAATTATTTAGCGTTATCTGGTAATAGAGAGAGAGAAAGAGACCCACCATGAGAGGACCAATGACGAGAAGCTTGATCGTTGTGAAAATGATCTTGGACTCTTAGTAAAGAGAGGATGTCAAAGAGAGAATGGCGCGAAGAGGATCTGGTACTTTCGGTGGGAAGATGTCGAAAGAAAAGAGGAGTATTTTCACCAAGGTTTTGTGACGTGGGGAGATCACATGGTTTAGATGTGGGACGATTATTTATTGGATATATATATATATATATATATATAGGATAGGTCCTCGCCCATTGAAATCTTAGGCAATTTCAAATTTGACATGGGGCTGCCGCCCCAGGTCACCTGTATGTAGGTCCACCCCTGCTCCTCATGTATATTATTATAACCATTGTTCTGAAAATTAGAATCATATCACACATTATATCTGAATTGTAATTTTTTTAATTAAAATGAGAAATAATAATAAATTATAAGCAAAAGAAAAAGTAGGTATTCATAATCCATCCATTTTCCCATTCATAGCAGTATAAATACAATGACAAATAAGTCTATCATATAATTATATCAAGAACATCATGACATATTAATAGTTAAATAAGTTTAAGGTATCAATATATATTTATTTTTTATGTTCTTTAAATAAAAAAATAAATGCAAAAAATAAAACCCAAACCACCAATATTGCACATTAATCCTTAGAAACAACCCCCCCCCCCCCCCCCCCCCTCTTGTCCCCGTTAATTGCACATTAATCCTCAGACTATATCGTAAATACTGAAAATAACTTTACATAACTGTAACCCCTTAAGTTGGTGTGTAAATATCTACTGTGTCTAGCTTGGAAAATGCATCTGAAAATTGTCTTGTTACAACCTTAATAAGGAAATTTACTTAGTTCCTCATCTAAATGTACATGCTCTAACTTGATTTCTTTGCTCCCAACTTATTCTCCAACAAAGTGACTATAAAAACTAACATGCTTTATTCTTTCATGGTGAAAGTCTCTATACTTGGATATAAGGAGTAGAATAAAATCATCATGGACAGTGATTAAATGGCGGAGATATTAAGGCCCTAAGATTAAGAGTGAAAAATGATAAAAAGGTTTTGTACAAAATCTAACTGTGTATATTGATCAAATTCATGTCAAATTCGGTTTGGTGGCAACCAAGGATTGAAAAGGGGACTCAGGACCCGACTCAGTTCCCCTTGAGTCTGGTTGAGTCTATTTAGGCCCCTTTTATCACTAAAGAACCTGAAATTTAAAAAAAAAAAAAAAAAAAAAAAAAAAAACAGAAAGGGGTCACTGCGAAGTGGAAGAAGTTGGGGACTGAGAGTGTTTTTAAATATAGAGAAGTGGAAGGGGTTGAAAGGAGATGGATTTGGGAAAGGCAGTTGAGTTGGACTTGGAAGTGGAAGTAGTTGAAAAGAAAATGGGTTTTAAATATAGCTGTTGGGAAGTGAACGGGGTTCTGAATATAGAGGTTTAGATGTGAAGCAGTTCTAAATATAGAAGTGAATTGCAATTTTTGTAAGAAAAGGTTTAAAGAGAAAAACCTCCGTCCCTTCTCATCTCATTATGATCTCTTTATAATAGCTTTTGTACAATGAGGATAGGATTATATTGTTACAATCACTTATCTCTGGGACTATTCTATCATTAGAACCAGCTTATCCATAAGTGGACAAATTTCTTAACTATTTAATTCCCCTAACTACTTACTAATTACGTCCAAATCAAACTCTCATTGTGCCCAATTTAAAGAAATGAATTCTACAAATTGGATTAAATTCATTATTTAATCCATTAAATTAGTTAAATATTATTTTAATTTTATATTCTGGGTCTGTCCTTGTGTCATCCAAAAGAAAGACTGCAATTAATGGTTCCCTTCAGGTAATGAATAATCCTGTGAACTGCTGCTATATGGAGATACCATGGATTAGCCATGAATTACCGACAATATTAATAGAATGTGCCCTATCAGGTCTCGTGATGGTTAAATATACCAAACGCCCAGCAAGCTTCAGATACACAGTCGGGTCAGAGGGAAGATTGCCTTCTTCCTTGCTATATTTAACATTGACTTCTAAAGGAATTTCAGTTGGACGGGAATCCTGTAGTTTGGCCATACTAATGAGATTGGCTGTATACTTCTGTTGATAAGCTTTGTCACTAATCAACTCTGACACTCAGAGTCATGTCCAGCTCCCTTGTAGCAATTGTAAAATTTCCTTTTACACTGACTTGTGATATGGCTATAACCTACACATGAATATCACTGTATCTTACTCATGTCTTGTACACACGGGCATCCTTGAGCAGCATAGGCAACATTGAAGTGTGGCTTTTATTGGTCTAATGTAGTATGTGATTTACATCATTATTCCTCTCTCAACAATCACATATCCAATGTGGACATAGGATCCCGAGTCCCGACTCATAACATTGGATCGAACAAGCTCAAATTCTCTACGAAGCTTCAAGAGTAGCTGGACCCATTGGCTAGTCACATCTCACATGTACTTTTTGCATAACCTCAAGGAATCTGCTCGGAACCATATCATAGACAAGGTTAGCATATTTGATCGACAAATTTCTAAAGCCAGTATAATAAACTTGAATGGACTTATCACCTCGGTTGTACTCCGCAATTTAATATTCCATTTGAAACCTATGGGCTGAATTTTCTTGGTGATAAACTCGTTTGAGGTAAGCCCACATTCCTTTAGCTGTGTGATACGGCCGCTAGTTGAGGACGATGTGTGGTTCTATAGAACTTAAGATCCAACTAATGATGTGAGCATCATCAGCTTCCCATCGAGTAAGTTTGGTTTGATCTTGCGATTTTGGATGGGTCCCCATAGTCATTTTGCTTCAATGAACAACATGTACAATAGTTTTTTCCATTGAGTTTAATAGCCACAACATCTGATTTTTCAGTAGTGGCCATTCTAAACAAATTGGTGGTGGGAACTTGATTTAATTAACCAAAATTCACTTCGGAGAGTAGTTGGAAAACCTTCGGGGATTAAGTAAAAATCACAACAAGCAAATCCCAGTATTCAAACAGTGAACTGAACAAATTACAAATCTGAAAATGGTGCTGATCTACTGTACTCCATGATGGAGATTGGTTAGAATGCCCATTTAATCACTGGAATCTCAAATCAAGCAACTGAGAGCCCAACTTAATTAGTGGAATCTCAAATCAAGCAAAGGGGGGCAATACCAAGATTCCCCCCAAAAAATCTGATTGGTCTTCAATCTGAATGGTCAAGATTTAGATCTGCCCTGAGAAACAATTAATTACAAAAATGGGCTGAAACCCTTACCTACAGAGCTCCAATACCTGAAAAATTGGTGAATAATTCCTAGAGTTCCAGATGACCCAGATTGGAGACACTTCAGCCCCAAATGATCTTCAACATCACAGACACGCGTGAAAAAATGGTTCCGATCACAAACATGATGCAGATGAAGAAGATCCCAACATTACCCGCATGGTTGCTATCACAGACATGACTGAACGATGATGTTACTGATAACAGGGAGCAAAAAGAGTCTGAGGATGAGTCTATGACAACTCTAGAATGCTGATGAGAAAATCTCACTAGGCGCACAAGCTAAAAGGATTCTTCGTGCTCTGACACATGACAGTGTTTGTATGAAAGGGTTTGAAGAGCAAACACTCCGTCCCAAGCTAACAGGGAGCAAAAAGATTCA
The DNA here is from genome assembly GCA_003546025.1 of Camphora micrantha. Lineage (NCBI taxonomy): Eukaryota > Viridiplantae > Streptophyta > Magnoliopsida > Laurales > Lauraceae > Camphora > Camphora micrantha. The sequence continues at coordinate 42,447,318 of QPKB01000005.1, forward strand.
GAGGATGAGTCTATGACAACTCTAGAATGCTGATGAGAAAATCTCACTAGGCGCACAAGCTACAAGGATTCTTAGTGCTCTGACACATGACAGTTTTTGTATGAAAGGGCTTGAAGAGCAAACACTCCGTCCCTTCTCATCACATGATTATTTCTTTATATTTACTTTCGTACAATGAGGATAGATACTGGCAGTATACATGACAGTGAAGTGGGTTTGGGAATTGAAGGAGGTTGCAAATATAGAGGTTGGGAAGCAAGAACGGTTTTAAATATAGAGATTGGAATTGGAATGTGATCTAAACTTTTAAATATAGAGGTTGGGATATATATATATATATATGTATATAATTGGCATTAAGGTTTGAAAACTCAACGAAGTCAACTCGCTCGGTCAACAACCAAGTTCGGTCCGTTCGGATTCGAACTCGGCTGGTACTTTTTTTTAAGAATGGCCGAGTCCTATTTGAAGTGGTTGTCTAGAATTTATTTAAAATCCACCTTCACTTCCCAACCTCTATGTTCAAAAGTTTCGATCACATTCCAATTCCAATCTCGGGTCATTGCTTTGGTGCATTGGTAAAAGTTTCGGGTGCCATGTGTGATAACATAAGTTTGACACCTGCGAGCAACCACTTTGTGCAAAATTGCCAAAGGTTAGGTCTGCTTCCAGTCTTGACCTATGATACCTGGATACTTGTACAAGACCAACGTATCCGTATCGTTCCAATACGACATTCGTATTAGTACCTGATACTGCACCAATACTTTTAGAGAACAAGTTTTACATATCCTAGTTATGAAATCCTTTATTTTGGATAGCTGGTGTACTTTGTTGCTTGACCATCACTGCTCTGGGTTTCAACTGAAAGGTTAGGAATCTCCCATGTTGGACTTTATTTATGGTTAGGACTAATGTATCGGGAGATCTTTCCCCCCATATCCCGATTAACACCTGCTCTTCTACATGGCCTTGGTGTTTTCTTTATTTGTCTCCCTTTTATCTTCATTTTATGAATAAAGTTCTTTCCTACAAACAAATTTCAATTTTAACTCTACAGTGAAGTTTTTTTTTTTTTCTTTACCAATTTAAAGAGTATTTTCCATTGACCTTACAGGCCCAAGCCAAAAAATTAAAAGCAGAGAGATTGTTGGGGAAGATAGAAGCATCAATGGTTCCAGCTGGGCCTTCTGATGATCAGGAAACTATCACAGATGAAGAACGGTTTATGTTTCGTCGGGTTGGTTTGAGGATGAAGCCATACTTACATCTCGGTAGGTTTATTCTTGTATTATTATCTTTGCTGACTCCCTATATTAACGTCTCATTATCTTTTTCTCAGGTGTTCGTGGTGTTTTTGATGGTATTATTGAGAATATGCACTTGCATTGGAAGTATAGGGAACTTGTGAAACTAATCTCTAAGCAGAAGACACTTTCATTTGTTGAAGACACAGCAAGGTTATTGGAATATGAGAGTGGTGGGATATTGGTAGCGATTGAAAGAGTTCCAAAAGGTTATGCACTTATTTTTTACCGTGGAAAGAATTATCAGCGGCCCATTAGCATTAGGCCGAAAAACCTTCTAACCAAGGCGAAAGCATTAAAGCGCTCAGTTGCAATGCAACGACACGAGGTCTGTTCATCATCTTTACATTTCTTTACCCCCCTTCTAAGTTTGAAAATCTGACTGCGTGCGTGCATGCGTGTTGATTCCTTATTTCCTGTACTGATAAAAAAAAAGAAGAGAAGGTTTGCTTTAGCTGTGAATATGAGAATTTATAATATACTGTCTGTCTTGCAGGGACTTTGTCAGCACATCTCTGAGTTAGAGAGTACTATTGAGAAGACGAGGTCAGAACTAGTAAGTGGCAATTCTTCCTTGTTTATGGGAGAGCTTGATGCAAAATCTGTCGTCTTTTTTTTTTATCCTTGTTGATTGCCCTCTAAATTCAAACTTTGAACTACAGTACAAGAGCCACCATATGAAATAAGTTCTTCACTTTATATATGGCTGAAGAATCCATGAAAATGTACAGAAGGGCCTCTAGTCTCTACTGGTCTGTGTGACAACAATTACAAAAATGAAACTGTTTCACGTGTGTCAAGTATGGGCTTTCAGGATTTTACATATCAACTGTAAGGGTATCTTAATCGAACACTTAAAAGATATTAATGAAAGATTTGGGCCAGTGAAAATCCTCATAAATTATAAGATATTGATGAAAGAGCATGGAATGGCAGCTTGGGACTCACCTGAGCTGGGTTTAGTGTTCCCAAAGCTGAGTGGATTGTTGTATGCATCTCATCATCAACATTATTATTATTTTGGTTGTGGTAACTGATAGTATATTAAACCAAAAGGAGGGATACAACATCAAACTATGATGGAGAAGGCCAAGGAAAAAATGTAGGGCTCATGAAAACAAGTCAACAAGTTGACTACACCCTCAAATAACATGCTAAAACAAAGATAAAAACAATGAAAAAGGAAGCACAAAAACCTATACCGATGCCTCTTTCATACCCAACAAGTAAACCTTCTTATCTGTGGATCGAAGAATTTTCCAAAAATGCCACCTGCATTGCGGAAGATAGAAACTTAATTTCATTAAGATAATAATGGAACTTAGGCCCCTAACTGCATTTAAAACCCAATAAAATGCATTAATAGAATCAATTTCCACGATCAAGTGCTTACAAATAGAAGACCTGAATAGCCTTAAAGCTTCAACGATGGTAAGATCTCTGCTTTATTCGAACATTTAACTCTGAATTTTTTGAAAAAGAATACCTTATATGATCTCCATGATTGCAAAGAACTCCACTTATGCCAATCGGACCAGGCTTGCCTCTAGTCTAGCTGCCCCATCCACACTGAACTTCAACACACCAATTGCGGTGGAGGCCGCCTTTCCTGCCTTCTATCCTTAGAAGGGCCACATGCCAAACACTTAACTGCAAATAAAATGTATGCGAAAATTTCAAGTCATATTGCATGCATGTTGAGCAAGCCAGTAACTTTTTAAGCAATTGGTAGAGTCGTATAGGAGGCTTCATGTCTTTAGGAGGATCGTGCAGCCCAAAAATCTTCCTTCATGCTGATATTAGTGTGTGAAATGTGCCCTTTAATGTTATAAAGAGAGAAAAAAGAGAAAAAGAGAGGAAATCCTTTAAACAATCTAGTCATTAATCTTAGTCACTGTAATCTTGGCTCTAGAATTAACCAGAAATTGTGTCCGAAATCCACTTTCTGCTTAAACCAACAGAGAAGAAGGGTGTTTAAATGTAAACATCTGAAGTGTGAATGTTTAGTTGGATCGTCAACATGAGGTAATCATCTGAAGTGTGAATGTTTAGTTGGATCATCAACTTGGTTTTCTCCTTTTTTCATTCAATGGGCTCAATAAGCCCATTTTGGGCTGCCTTTCTACATTCAACATGTACTTGCCTTGGAGCCGTTCGATTGACATCCTTATTTTTCCTTTCTTCCACATTTTGTTGGAGTTGTTGCTTGCCCACTTGATTTGCTCATATTGCATTGGATGGATTACAAATGGATACTCATACAAGACATTAATAAAGGCTCAGTAACAATTGTGAGAACTATGTTAGAAGACTTTTAAGTTCCCAGTTGGGTTTGGAAAGCACCAATGGCCTTCTTTGATCCTTCTTTTTCCCCTTGCTTATGGACAATTTAATGATAAATATTCAAGATGAATTTCCTTGGTGTGAGATTTTGGCATATGATGTGCTTCTCAGTAGTCAGATAAGAAAGCAAGCACATAAACAACAATCTATTTGGAGAATGGGTTTTGAGTTGAATTTTTTGAAAAATAGTTGAAAAAAAGAGAGAATCTGTCAAGTGCAAGATTATTGGATCTACAACTAAGAAGATAAATTGATTAAACTTGAAATAATGTGCCACATTGTGTTAGATTTTGATATCAAAGTACAAGACAAAGGGCTTGAGTTGGATATCATTAATATGATCAGTGCAGGATGAGCCAAATAAAGGCTAGCTAGTGAAGTGTTATAGTTAAGTGGAACTTTGATTATTTAAGCTAATGATAACAAGAGACGCATTTTGAGGAAAGGTTGTGTCATTGTGACGCAACGATTGCATCTTTAATTGAGCATAGGTTCCAATATAGAATGTGCAACATTAGAAAGCCTGTGTGGCGAGTCTGGCATCATTACAATCCTATTTTAAAGGATTACAAATGATACAGTGACTTGGGGGGACACAAAAGAGTGCTGTCTTTGGGACTATGTGAACAAATTTTTCCTCCACTCACCTTTCAAGCTCAGGATGGGGAAGCATCAATAGATTGTCAAGCAAATGGTGTGTGCGCCAGCGAACAATAAGTCTTGTGAAAAGGTCAGCCAGATGCATATTTGTAAATATAGAGTTATGATGGATAGTCCTTTGGTGGAGATGCTAGTGATCAAAATGACAATCAATTTTGTTGCATTTAGTTTGCTCATGAAAAACATCATTGTGAGTGATGTGAACAGCACTTCTCTTGTCACAGAAGAGTGGGGTTGGTTAAGAATGAGGAATTCCCATCTTTGCGAGTAACCAATGAAGTCATATAATTCCTGCAGTAGCTTGAGCAGCAATATTTTGTCTCAATAGAGAAGCGAAAGACCACAGTGTTTGTTACTCTTCCAGAAGATACGAGACGAACAAAGAAATGGATGAATGCAGTAGTGGAATGACGGCCACTGATATCCCCTGTCCAATTAAATCTTAACTGGTGGAGAGTATCAAACCTTTAGTGATGCTGCCATGAAGATAGGTAAGGATGCATAGGACAGCAGCCCAATGAACAGTGGTTCGAGTTGAAACAGATATGATTGAGCATCTTGGAAGTTTCTTTTCTCTCTGTGCCTTGTAACCTGTGTAACTTGGACATGGATAATTCTGTCTGCATTAGAAACTTCAAGAACTCTGATGGTCCATAATGCTAAAAGAAAGTGTATATTTAGGGATAAAAAGTATTTATTAGAGCTTCCATAACAATCCAGTAAAAATAAAAATAGGAATATTGAATGCAGAAAAATATTTCTTTTTCATTTGAAATGCCAAAGTATTTCATTTCATATGCCCGACATGGATATTAGTATTGGATATGGAATCATTTTATAAAATGGAGCACCTGGTTTCTTAGCATGCAATTTATGTGTGATGTTGACTCTTTCCTATGCCCTATAGCTTGCATGACATTGAGATGTGTATCAGATTTCCATACATGGTGAGATTGCCGTAGATGTGAATCTTCTCATTTGAATGCATCCACTGTTCTAGGTTTCTTCTTGGTTTTCTTTCATCATTTCCTGTTAGCTAATATTCCAAGGCTGCTGACTTCCATCCTGTTTCTTGGTTGGTGATGTTGGTCTGACTTTGTCATTGAGGATGTTCTATTATTGAAAATATTGATCGTCTCCTTGCATTATTTCTACAGGGCATTTCTAAATATGTAGAAGGTGAAAGTACCTGGAAATCAGACGAGGAGATTTGATTTGGTAACCCACAGTTTCCACTGGTGGGATATCCTGTTTTAAAGACCTCTTTCTTTATTGAAACTTTTTGAGGTAGGATAAATAATCTTAGGTTTATACATCTATTATATGCAGTGTGAAGATGAAGGCTCTTTTTCAGATTCTGACAGTGATGAGGGTAACGATGATGATTGGGAGTGATAGTTCTGAATATGATGAAAAATGAGGCATTTGATTCATCTGCTTTGATCAGTGACTTCTGTTCTAGCACAAAGAGTTGAATCATTTTGATAATGGATCCTTTTACAAGCAACAGGAGGGCAATTCTACATGATCATTCCTTTTGCATTTATGGTATGTCTCAACTTGTCAGTGCCTAATTTGATTTTATGAATTTGTGACGGAGTAATGGGTAAAAGATGGTTTGGGTAATCTCTTTTTGACAGTGGCAGACAAATCTTTACTTAACTTTTATGTAAGACATAGCCGTCAAGTGCTATTGTTGGCCATGCGTTTCTCATGCCACTTGTACTTGCCTTTTTTCATAGCTGTAGAACTTTCTTTTTATGGTAGCATAAATTTATATTTTAAAAGGAAATGAAAATACACAACCTTTTTCGACCAACAAAATGAGAAACTCAACTGCTAGAATAGTTTAGCATCAACAATTTTAGTTCCATTTTCTTCATTTTTGCTTGCAAGTAGAAGTGGTGTGCTCTCTTGTCAATCCTTGAGCTATTTTTCTTAGTTGTTTAGGTTGCTTCTGTGTGTTGACTATGCCGTGTGTGTTGACAACCTACGGCATAATCATTGCTAGTGGCTCTGCATTCACCATTTCAGATCATTGGCTTTTCTACTTTACTAAATTGTTATGGGTAATACCATATGTATGTTACAAAATAATGTTTGACACTCTTGTCTTTTTTCCCTGTGAAAAGGTAAATTAAAGATGCATTTATAAAATTAAACGGCTTCTTGAATTAAAATTTCTTAATAGTTCTTGCAAGGAACAGAGCCACAAATGAAATAGTGGTTCAGGACTGGTGCAATGAGAATATTAAGTTACAATGTGTCCTCCTTTTCGCCCAGACCCAAAACACATTATTCCTTGTGCAGAGAAAGTATCAACCTCATCTTGTGACCATGGGACCTGTGGAATCTGTCGACAGTTTGACTCAAATCTGGTGAATACTGTCTTAGGGATCCAAGTCTTCATTTTCTTCGGATAAAATGATACTATTTTATTATGTGGAGTAATGAATACATTTTTCTTGCAGATAGAGCAACCTGACAGGACTGATGCTTTCAATATCCTTCCATTGGAAATGTACCACTCTTTATTTTTCATGTTTATGCACCTTTCTCCCTCAATTTTCTAGCATTGTTGCCATTTGTAGAATTTGTCGGTAAACAGTCTACCATCAGTATCATGTATGCAAAGTTGTATGATAGTGTTCATCACCGAACGTTCTTGTATTATTTCAACTGTAATTCTGCACTTTTGGTTAAATAAAGTTTTGAATGCAATGCAGTTAGCTTAGTTGAACTTAGTTGTGGTCTATTTGTCAGGGTTTGTGGTTAGGGCTTGTTTTGAATTCATCATTCCCATAACCCTAACACTAATCTTAGGGCCATTTTTTTTTTTTTTTTTTTTGCATTAGAATACGGAAAAGAATACCTAAGGATTAAAAGTGAGGTATGAATGATACAAAGAGGGGTGAAGGATATGAGGCAACAATGTATGTGGGGTGTTGACTTCCTAATATTTGAGTTACTAGAGTAATGACTGGGTATTCATTTCTCATCCTCCCATGTTCAACTTTCTATTAAAGGGGAAGTTATTTGAGGGTCACTTTAGTATATGCACCGTGGATCTTCATTTGTATTCGCTTTATATGAATGCTTCACTCAATTCTGCAAACAAACAGACTGGAGAGGCATCTTGTTAAGATCTTACTTGGGTGACTAGCTTAAAGGCCACTATTTAGAGATACGAGGAATCAAATCAAAGTTATAAAATCATACAAGGAGATTCTCCAAAAGGTAAAAAAAGGTGGGAACTCTAGACCTAAACAATCTTGCATGTTTAAAAAAGATCACCTTGATCAGATCTACTTGAATCATAAGAAGTCAGAGGTAAGCCACAAAGAACCTATTAGGAATTAGTAGCCTAGACAAAGAGGAGGGCTATGTCACATTGGCGCTCTCGCTCACTAAGAAAATTGTGTACTGGAGAGCAAGTGGTAGAACAATTTTTAGAATAAGAAGATCGCAAAACGTCAAATTGGAAGGCTTGATCTGCAGTATCAATTTCATATGGTCATAGCTTTTGATTTCGAGGAGCTGAAGGAAGTTGGGAGTTGTTAAAAGAGAAATTAGGCCATTTCGGAGCCAAAAAGCAGAGTTTGGACTAAATTTACTATTTATATTAATTTTTTTATTGTGCATATTATAAGGGATTTTGACTTTGTTTGGGTATGAGATTTTATGGAGGGTATTAAAAAATAATTTAGAGCTAATTCAAGGGCTTTAATGTGATTTGGGTTTTTTATACTATTTTTAGGAACTTTAGTATGTCAAGAAAGTAGGGGTTTTGTGATGTTATATAAGTCATTGTTATATTTCTATTGAGAAAACATTACAAACTTTAGTTGCTCTTAGGGCTTTTCCTAGTTCTTCCTTTTAGATTCAGGGTATCCCATTTTCTTTATAAGTTCTTCTCAAATCAGGAATAGAGGGATGGTTATTTCAATTTAACCATCTTAAGCAGAAGTTAATAGAATGAGACTAGGATGGCGATGACAGATTGCCCATCGTGAGACTTCATTAAAAGAATTGAATTTGCAAAATGGAATGAGGGTTGAAGGTGGAGGTAGCTATTTCAATTTTTTTTTTTTATTTCCATGATCACAATAATTAGAATATTTTAACCATTTAATCAGTAGAATACAAATGGTCACCAAAAGAAGAAAACTAAAAATAGCCAACATTTTAGTGAAAATCGTGGATGATGATGATAAATACATATGGTGACTAAAAGCATATGTGGATTGCAACTTTAGTTGGAGAGTTGAAACTACTATGAGAATTGAAGCGCATGTGATACCGCAAATGGAGTCTTTCTGTTACCTTGGCTCGATAGTTAGTAAAGATGGGGTGATTGATGGAGATATCAAACATAGGATAAAAGCGGAATGGTTGAAGAGGAAACTTACTTCTAGAGTCCTTTTGTAATTGATGAATGTGAAGAGAATTTTTATAGGACAATAATTAGACCGACTATGACCTATAAAGTAGAATGTTGGCTGATTAAGAAGCAACATATATCCAAAATGGATGTAGTACAAATAAGAATGTTAAGTCGGATGCGTGGTAAAATTAGAAATGAACACTTTTGAGAGAATATGGAGGTAATATCAGTCAGGGTAAAATTATAAAACCCATTGAGATGGTTTGGGTATGTCCAACGCGGGCAGATAAAGGTACCGGTAAGAAAGAATTTGGCTATGAAGGTTGATGGTTCACTAAGGAAAATAAATAAACCGAAAAGGACGTAGATAGAGGTAGTAAAAATTAATCTAAAGATATATAACTTTTCTGAGTATTTGGCTCATGATAGATTGGAATAGGGAATCAAAATTAATGTAGTAAGCCCCAACATAGTTGGAAAAATGCTTTGATGATGATGATGACGACGAATACAAATAGTCACCAAAAGAAAAGTAAAAATGGCTAGATATAGTTTTAGTGGAAGTCCATTTGGTAAAAGGTTAGGATCACTTGACCAAAGGAAAGTAGTGACCAATCATAGTGTGACCTAACTTATTGGTGTTTTGGATCAGCCTACCAAACATTGCCACACATGTACTTAGATCGATGGAGCCAACTTGCACTTTCATCATGGTGTGATATCCTAAATTTGTGTGATATCCTACACCAGTAGAATATCGCATAATTCTCTCTTCCCGCCCAAACCTAAAGCACATTTTCACCATGAATTCAGAACTCTATTTTATCATCATTGTTCTTACTTGCGGATTCCTAAGTTTTGACTCTTACTATACCTTTATATCACCCAAAGTTCATCCATTTCAGTCATAACAAGAGGTATGTGGGCCCTATCTTCTCTGTAACTCTAAGCCACTGAAGATCACTAAAGATCACTAGCTTCTCTATAAAAGAAGTTACAAAGAATGAAAAAGGAGAATGGACCGGAAGTATGTTTTCCTGCCATATAGTAAGATGAAAAAGCTAGGGAGGGAAAACCAAAAGAGAATTGAAGAAGATGAACATCAGTGAAAAGGGTTTTTACCGCACTTGTTTTCTCTATTTATCAGAAAACAACAAACTCTTTGGTAGAAAGGAAGAAAGGAGAGGGTGAAGAATTTTTGGATTTGTGAGATATCCTACAACCATAGAAGACCTAGGATATCGCATAAAGTTATGGATAAAACTATAACTTTCATAACATCTTTTCCTGTACGAATAGCTCTGCGGGGATTATGTTATTTTTAATTATTTAGGACAATTGTCAGATATAAGAGCAGTCGTACGGTCATTATCCCTAAATTAAAGGACCCTTCCCACTTGATATATACTCTCCCTATACTTAATAAAAAAAAGTATATGCGTTTTCAAATGCAGTTGATTTCCTCATTTCTTTTATTGTTTTCCAACCTAAATGATGTGAAACAAGGAAAAAGGAGGAAAGTTTTCCTTTTTGTAGTATTTACTCTCGTGTGTGATCGTGGTATTATTAATACCGATCGTGAAAGTGGTTTTTGTTAATTTTCTACCATTTACTGTAGCTACTTTGATGGTTTAAATTTTAAGTGAATGGATGATTTATTAGCTTATTTGAGTTCTTTATTTGATGCAATGACTTATGTGCTGGCTGCGGGCTATTAGGGATTACCTTTTTTATTTTAATCACAGACATTTGTAGTTGTTAGAGATTTTTGAAATGATCAAGTAGTAATATTTGTGTTTTTTAGAGATTTGTGGGTTTATTTTGGTTTATAGATGTAGGATATTTGATTGTGGATGTTATTTTCGATGTGTTGATGAACCTATTTTAAATTGGGTTGTGCATCAAGTTTGTTGCTTTGAACAAGTATTTAGATTTTTATTTGTGGTATACCGGGAGAAATGAAAATTTAATTAAAAATAATAATAATAATCTTTCCTGACGCACCAGCGTGCGTTGTGAAAAAAAAATGTATTACAATATTTCCCGGCGTGATTTGTACGTCGGCGAAGTTGTATTTTCCAACTCATTAGCCCAAAGATATAATGCTAGCATTGGCTATTTCATGCATTCCCAACGCATTGTTAGCATCGGCAATTTCATGAATTCCCAACGCATTAGTAGCGTCGACTATTTCATGCATTCCCAACGCATTGGTGGCGTCGGCCATTACTAGGAACTCCCAACGCACTACCAGTGTCGGTGTTTATTTTGCTGACGCTGGTACTGCGTTGGCAAATATGGTTTTCGAATCAGGAAAGTTGGATTTTTTGCCTACGCATATCTCTTTGTCGACGTATTGGCTGACGCTGCATTGCGTTGGCAATTGTACAGGGATATGCCGACGCGGTCGTCTATGGATTTGGCTACACATGGTTGTCGACGAGCGACTGACGCACTGAAATGCGTTGAGAAATCCTTTGCCAACGCAAAACCTACATTTCCAGACACGATGACTGCGTTGGCAAAACTGTATTTTGTTGTAGTGAGCAGACATATGATTTACAATTTGCGACTCACCTTTTATTGTTTGTGTCACTTTATTATTACCATACTTGTGACCCACCTGTAGTAATTACAATGTGATACCCACATTTATAAATTAGAATATGAAACCTATATTCATAGGATTTTCAATGTCGGCCCACCTTATAGGAATTATTATATTGGGCCATCTTTTTGTGAATATAAATATATGACCCACCTTTAGAAGTTACAACATGGTACCACATTTAGAAATTAAAATATGGGGCTCACATTCATAGGATTTAATGTGGGTCCACCTTTTGTGGTCATAACCATTTGACCTACATTTATGAATGACAAAGTGGAGCCACGTCTTTTGTGATTGTGGACATATATATGACCCACTTTTAGAAATTATAATGTGGTGCCCACATTTAGAAATTAGAACATGGGGGCAATTGATAGTATTTAAATGATATTCTTTAAAAGGCAAGAGATAGGCAAGAAACAACTGTGCGAGTTTCTTAAAAAAAGAAAGTTTTTTCGTTCCCATTTTCTTATGCCGGTGGGTTAAAATTTTGAGATTCCTTCCTATGAGATTAAGACCCGGAACATAAATTTACACATACTAAATATATTTTACACAACCTTATTTTATGGAAACATCCCACTAGAACGATACCAAGCACGCCATTAGGCTTTTTGGTAAACTTTCCACAACATACCCAAAAGCACCATCAAGCAAGTGGTTTCCCAATCCAAAACTTCCCATGATATAGTGACTTTTGCATAATCAAGATATTAATGAAAATAAAAGGAAAATACTACAAACTTAGCAAAAGATTTTTAAATTTTCCAAAATTAAAATTAATGCTTAAGGAGCTAGAACAGTAAAAGATTTGTGAGTAGGTTGACCATAGTAAATTGAATATCGTCTTGAAGAATCAACACCTAATCTACATGTTTAGTTGGGACATGGCGATTTTTACACTGTAATAAGTGACACTACATATAAGAAAAGTATGTGCAAATCAAACAAAACAAAAAAAAAAGGATGTGTGAGTGTTTGCATATGGATATTAGAGTTAAGGCATGAGGAATATAGCGAGCCTACATAGACATACGAATAGATATCTTCATTAAAGATGGTTGAGATATATTTCAAAATATATATGGACAAATATGTTTATGCAGATAGAAATACCAACAATCATATTTAGAATTATAGAAATTATCCAGAGAGGCAAAGCCACTATATAGAAATTAACAGCCTGGCTTCGGGGTCAACCGCACGCTCAATCAACCCCACCACCAAGCACTAAATTCAATGCAAGACCCAGCAGATATACATTCAAAATTCAATTGGCGACAATGGCTAGGTTAAAAACTTTTAAAAACATGATTAATCTAAGGGATGAAAATTGTATTACTTCAAGTGTTACTTTTCTCTGTTTCTTGTATCAACATTACAGAGTAGAAAATCTCCTCCTCTTTTGTCGTCTCTTTGGGTCATGTGTTGAAGTGTGTCTATGGCCGGTGCTTTGGTTAAACAAGGAGTGGGAGCTTCTTCATGGGTGGTTCATCTATGTGAACTTTTGTTTTTGGGGGTGGTTTTTTTTTTTTTTTATGGCCTTTGGTGGGTAGAGTATAATACTTTTTGATACCCTTGTATTTCAGCTTTTCCTTTTTTATGCCTTTTGCCTTGTTTTTTTCCTTTTATTAAAGGTTCCATTTTAGATAAAAACAGTGACTTACCAAGTCAAAACTGTCATAAATGTCACAATTTGACTCTTTATTATAACTTTAAGGCAATGGGTTAAGAAAATGGAAAAAAAAGAGCCCCTAGGGTTACTATAGTCCATTCATATTTTTAGGTTCTTTTTAATCTGCATCGAATCTAAGTGGGTTTTATGGTAAAATCCTATATAAATATATATAAGATTGAGCATCTCGCACGTTAGTATGAAAAATAAAATGGAGCCCACATGGAGTTCTCAACCGCTACTCATTTTATCATGGAGTTCTCAACCGCTACTCATTTTATAAATGTCATATTCCTCCCATAAGTAAAGCATAGCATATAAGATCTACCGTTTAAAAAAAACATCCCAAGAATCATTGATTGGAGTAGAAGATCAAGAACAAAGTTCACTCTCGACTAGCTAGTACTTCAATACCAAGTAGGAATTTCTGCGAGTGACGTTAAATATAACAAGGACGTGGCAGGAGTGTGGTTTGGCTGGCAATGGGCCCCACACCCACCTCTGCACAATCGCACAATCTTCCAAGTACTGCCATCCAGCCGGTTTCTTTCAACATGGGCGACTTCCTCTTTTCCTTCCTATATAATGCATGGACCAAACCTCCACCCATAGGTAATAGATAGCTCTTTTACTTGTACCGGAGGCATTTTATGACTTGGACCACGGCTAAAGCTACTATAGAAAAGATGCATAGAAAGACCCTCCATCCAGTGAAGAACATAGTTGATGGGCCAAACCTTTTGAAAGTCAAAATAAGAATAAAGCAATGGGTCACGTCCAATGTACATTGCTGGGCATGTGGAATTCCTCTGGTTACCTCAAAATGCATGCAGGGCAGGTGTCATATGTTCTTAAACATTGTTGGTTTTAATTTAAGGGCTCATAAGGTCAATGGTATGGATCACCCAATGGTGGGGGTCCACATCTACCAACTCAACAATCTATTTGCAAATCCTAAACATCTTGTGACTTGGGTCAATGATGATCATTAACCATTATAAAAAAATGGAACCTGATCCTTCTTTCCATACCAAACACGCGAACTCGTTACTACCATGCACCCTCACAAACAATGTATTATAGGTAAGGAATGACAAGATACACATGGACAAAATGGATAATAAAGAGATAAAAGTAACAGAAGAATAGAAACAGACAACGTGAGAACGGAGGAAAATAGAGCTCTATCAGCTCAGTAGCCGACATTTTAGCCCATAAAATAACATCTTCTAACTGCATTTCCGATAAATAAACACATAACAAACTCCACACCACACCATTGTCAAAGGTCAGAATTGTTGGCCATCCTCACCAAAATCCGCATCCCAAACAACCCCCTCTATCTTATATATTTCGACACCTCTCTTTTCAGATCTCTCAACCACTCTTCATCTTTCTTACCAATTCACCATATAGATCGAACTGGAAGAAAAGCCCCATACCATATATGCAAGTATCTCTCCTTTTTTTCACCTTCTCTTTCATTAAACAATGGCTCCAGATCATCATGCTCGGCGTGAGATCATAGGTTCTCGTCCCTCCCTTCTGAAGATCAACAAGGACTCTCATGTCATCCAAAAGCAATCATCTTTGTCATCTTCTTCGGCGTCATCGGCTGCTTCACCTATTGTTAGCACTGCTGCTGCACCAATCAAGCAGCAGCGCCAACCCGTCATCATCTACACCCATTCACCGAAGATCATTCATGCAAAGGCGCGAGACTTCATGGCTCTGGTGCAAAAGCTCACAGGAATGGTTCCGTCCGATGATTTAGCGGTGCCAATGCAGCCATGCCACATTCTGGAAGGAGGAAACGATAGACCTGAGGAGAACAATAGTGACACCACGTCCTCGTCGGTTATTACAGAAGAGAATTGCGTCGGAGGTGATCTTCAGGGGAGTTCTTCTGTGGTCTCTCCGATCTTTCACCCTTCCAATCCATTCTTCTCAGAGATACCACTTTTTACACCAAACTCGTCTGAGTTTTACAGTGCTCAAAGGACTTTTTACAGATACACAGATCCAACATTGTCGTCTCAATATGGAGAGCTTGATTTTTCCTTTCAATGAATTGACTGTCTCAAGATCAATAATCTGTATATGGTTTTTGGGTTTTTAGGTACAGGAATTTTGTTGGATTGTTTCTAATATGTAATAAGTAGCACACTGGGATCTTGCTGAGCACAATAATTTCTTTTTTATAGATATTGAATCTCTATTTTTTGATACTTCAGGGACAAGAGATTTGGACCCATAATTCGGAGATGGATTGATAATTTGATAGTCTAACCCGATCTAAACTATTCCTAATATAATCCTGCATAATTGTCCACATAGAAGCCCTTTTAATGGAGCGAAATATGACGTTAACTGGCTACTCCACCTCTCTCTCCCTTTTTTTTTTTTTTTCTAGTACCCACTCACACACACCCACACCCACACATTCAAGTTATCCAACGGTCCTTTCCAACAGAACCAAGGATCCCTGGTGATATATATATATCGATAGGGAGATGCTCACCACTTAGGCTACAAATGAATAGAGCTGCATTATTATTAGGTAAGCTCTAAGTCAAGAAATCCAGACCCATGGTTGAATGACTTGTATTTTTTTTTTTTTTTTTTTTTTTTTTTCTGTTTTAATCCCATGCAGATCAAGGGGCTAGGACTTGAGAGACTTGCACACACAAGGAGAGAACCCGCACATGCGGGTAGTCAAACTCACATGTGATGAGAGAGTGCCCGCACACACAGAGAGTGAGAACTTTGCACATGCATTGGAGAGTGGAACTCACACGTGTGGGGAGATCCCTGGTCATCCCGAGTGAGTTATGGTTGCCAACAGGCTCATACATAAGTCAGAGTCTGACCCCTTATGAAAACCAGTTTTTGTGCTTAGTAGTTTTCTCACAATATGGTTGTATCAGTATCATTTTTACATGGGCCCATAATAACTAATTCATAAAGGGAAGAATCACAGTGAAAAACATTTAGTGGCCTGTCTGATACGATGAATTAAAGTATGGTGAGGTAAAGTATCAAATCAAGAGATAATAAAATATAAGGTGTGATATTTTGTTTTTAGTTGTTTGGTATGGAATCTTTTTTACTTGTGGAGTTTTTTTTTTTTTTTTTTTTAGTGGAAAAAGAATGTTGTTTTTTTTTACTTTTTTTGAAAAATTTGGAAGGAATTTTAAAATTATGTACTTTTGATATTACCCCTTGTCATTTATTGTCTGCATTCACTTCACTTTAACTAGTTAAGTGCCAAACATACCCTTAAAAATAAAGGTGCAATACATTTACATGGCCCATAATATCATGTAGTGCTAACCATCTCTCTCTCTCTCTCTGTTCCCACGCACCCCCACCCCCCCCCTTTTTTTTTTTTTTTTTGGACAGATGTAGTACTGACCATTTCACTAGTGCATCTCTTGGTAGGTTCTTTAATTAAACTCATACTCATTTACAACCTCAATCATTGACCAAAAGAATACATTATTCTGAAATCAAGGCGGGCACACCAAACTAGGGCCTTGCATGCTCAACATCGCCCATTTCTAAAAGCAGCTATTAAGGCCACTTTAATTTGTGTAGATGGTGGCATACCCCCGTTGATGAGCACGGAGATTATGCGTGAGAATAAGGGCTAATTAAAATTTTTATTAATCAACCATACAATGTGGCCCCCAATCGTGGTCATACAAAATCGAAGTCTACGGTAAGATGTAAACATTTCCTCAGTCAACCAAAATACAACCGGAAACTCCATATACAAATAGATGGTACAAATAATATTTCAGAGTAAACACAGTTACCATTAATAAGGTTTGAAGTTTAGCAAAAGATAAACAATTAAAGTTCATACACGTGGCCTCTAACAAAACCTAGGCCAACAAAAGAAATACAAACTATCAAAAATATGAGGTGAGGCTCTTGTGCGTTGGTAAAAAAGACATCAGACTATGTTGTTGGCACACCACTCTTGATCGCCATCATAAGGTTGATCTGCCTGAAGCGCCACCTTCTCCTCCTCTTCCTCGAAATTGAGTGGCTCAGTACCTATATACAAAGCGTAGCATCATCAGACTACGAATAGCAGGCATGTAGATATACATGTGAACAAGTCAAGGCAATGTGATCATGTGAAGTTCAATAATAGGAATCAAATTATATAAGCACGAGTATCGATAAACAATGAATAACAAAAGACGATGTCCTATCAATGCTATCAATAGTGGCGGTCCACATAGGCCTATTCACCACGGGATAGTCTCACTATTCTCCTATCTTGTACCGAGTGTGGTAGAGAATAGTACAGAGTAATATTCCACTCAATCAACTCATCGGGTAAGAAACCCGGTTAAATTCATCAAATGGGGCTGCACGGAATATAGACCTAATATATTGATGGTTCGGTATAGTGTCCCGAGCAGTGTCTTTCAGATAGTGAAAAAAAACTCACCACTACTATAGATTCGGCATATGAAACCTGGATTGAACAAGTCTCTCTTGTTCTTTTGTGGATTATTGCCACACTTACCGCTCTAGTTCTTCAACGGATTGGACTTCAATCTGTTCAGGAAGTCTGGCAAAGACTTGAGAAACTCCATCTCATACAGTCAAGTTCCCAGTTTTTACAACATAAACATCAATTTCAGAACAAAAAAAGGGAGGACTCTCTATCATAGATTATCTTGACTAAATGAAAGGCATTGCTGATTCACTTGAAGCTATTGGTCAACCGGTTAGTGAACATGACCTCTGTAACCAGATCCTCAATGGACTAGGCCCCGAGTATGGCTCTATTCATACCTCCATTGCCAATTGTGAGACACCAATCTCTTTTGAAGAATTGTTTGGTCAGTTACTTACTTGAACTAAGACTAGAATTGCATGCTTTGGCTATTACACCACTTGCAACTGCCCTATATACAAATAACTCTGGTGGACGAAGTGGCCAACGTGGGAGAGGTCGTGGTCATGGCCGAAACTCCAATTCCAATGAAATCTCTTTCACTTGTACAAATTCCCAGCAAAATTCAAGGCCTCCGCCTACCACATGTCAGATCTGCAATCGTATAAGGCATTCGACCCTTGACTGCTTCAATCGATTAGAACTCTCTTTCCAATGGTGCTAACCACAAAAAAAAAAAAAAAAAAAAAAAAAAAAAAAAAAAAAATCTCTAGTCTATGGTAGCTACTAAACAAGGCGAGAGGACTTGGTTCAGAGACACGGGTACTACTAATCATGTTGCACCAAACATCAACAATTTCTCTATTCGTTCAGAGTACGTGGGTAATGATAGTCTTGTAGTTGGCGATGGTAAGGGTCTCTTCATCTCTCACACCGGTTCATCTAAGTGCATTTCTAATGGTAATACCGTTTTTTTTAAATAATATTATATATGTGACCAATTTTTCTCTAACTTTACTGTCTATTTTCCAATTCACAAAACTACAAGAAAAACTGCTTTTAGCGGGGGCTAGAGGCCGCCGGTAAAAGTGATAATGGTCGCCGGTAAAACCTTTAGTGGCGGTTTATATCGGCTTTATTTTTTTTGCGGCGGCTCTGACCGACGGTAAAAGAAATCCATGGGTTAAAAGGACGACGAAGGAAACTTTTAGCATAGGCCATTGGTCGCCGGTAATATTAGAAATGACTTCCGCTAAAAACTAGTTTTTTAGTGGTGGTCACAAGGCCGCCGCCAAAAGCAATATTTTAAAAAAATGCATATATTTAATATACATTTCATGTATATTAACCTGTTTCTTGTACATAACAATTCTTGCTCATAATCAGAGTATTTCATATCTAAATACTTAAACAAATTTAAATGGTGTAATTAATTAGTATTTCTGTTGGATTTAAATATTAGCTCATATGAAGCACAGAAATACCTGCTAGTAAAAGTAACTTAAAAATTGCATTACAGCGGGGATCAGATTTGACCGCCACTATAAGTGTCTTATAGAGACGAATTTGACCCGCCACTGTTATAAATTCGACACTAAAAATGTATTTTTCTTATAATGAAAAGATAATGATTGTCATTTTGTACTTATATTATAAGGCATCGCCTCTAGAAATGCCCTAGTAGGACCCAATTTGTCCAAGTCAACCCTAGATTACCCTATTTAATATGTGATTAACGAGAATAGTTGAGTGATTCCCCATTAAGTAAGCATAGTTTATAGGATTAGGACCCTCTTGAATTTGTATGACCATTAGGGGGCTAGTTGAACACCCTAGAACTAGTTAGTTGGTTAGAAGCCCCTAGTTGTAAATCCTAAGTATTATGAGGGCTTTCCTAGCAGAATTGTGCTAATGACCTAGAATACCCAACATGCCCCTATCTTTATCCATTGACTCAATAGTTAGAAGAGGGCACTTAGGACAATTGACCCAAATCATTCCATTCCCTGCCCCCGCACCACCACCCCACCCCCCAACCCAAAATAAAAATCCAAATACCTCAATTACCCTTAGGTTCCTTAATGAACCTAAGTACCTAAAATACCCTTATCCTTATCCTAAACCATAACTAACCAAGGAGGTCACTATGGACAATTCCCACTTAACCAAAGTCTATGAAAAAATCCCAAAACCCCTCCAGCGTTTTCAACTCCCTCTCTTCCTTCTCATCTCTCATTCCACCTCTCTCTCTCTCTCTCTCTAAACTAGAAGAATTAGCGTTTATCCTACCTGGAACTAGGGTTTTCAACTCCAAGAAGACAAGGCTCTCATCAAGATCCACTCATCTCTAAGCTAAAGAACTCATCTTACCTCTAAGGTCTCTTTCCCCTATCCAATTAAAGGTAATTTCCATCCCCTCTTTCCAATTCTTTGTAGAATTAGCGTCCCTTCTTAGAATTCTCCTTTCTAATGCACTTTCTTTTTGGAAAATGGGTGTAGGGATTGTAGATTTGCCCTTGGAAGGGAATTCTAGAAGGTTAGAGTAAAACTTGAGCTTTGAGGAGGATCTTCCCCAATTAGGCAAGTAGACATGTTTAGATTCCTTGAATTGTTTGATTAACATGCTTAGATTGGTAATTAATGTCTTGTAGGCTCATTTGATTTGAAATCTGTAAATGGATGATGGAATGAATGATATGATGTGTGGATTTTCTTATTCTAAGCTCTCTCTATGTGGTTTAGCCATTGATGGATGGGAATATCCCATTTGGAAGATCAATGGCCCATTTATGATGAGATTATGATGTATGATGAGGGTTTGATGTATAAATGGATAATGGAATGAATGATATGATGTGTGGATTTTCTTATTCTAAGCCCTTTCTATATGTTTTGGCCATTGATGGATGGGAATCTCCCATTTGGAAGATCAATGGCCCATTCATGATGGGATTATGATGTATGATGACGGCTGAATAAATCGAGAAGGTATTGAAGTGATCTGGGACGGAATTGATGGAAATAGATGGAGATTTGATGAAGGAATGAAAGAGGTAGGAACCTGAAAATCAAGAAATTCGTGTGTACCCAATCGACCAGCCTTGGACCAGGTCAACCAGAGACATTGTGAACTCTACATAACTGGGAGCAGGTCTGTCAGGCCAATCTGCATGAAATCTGTGTAGCCGATCGACCGGGTACACTACGTAACTAGGAGCTACTGACAGACTAGTTTTTAGGTTCCTATGTGTAGCCAATCGACAGGGTGTCCATGATGTCGTCCGGCCACACTATAAAATCAAGAATAGAGTACTGCCTGCTAGGTTCTAGTTAGTTTATTTGCAATGTACCTAGTGATCAGGCTATCCATGATGTTGAATAGGCACACTACAGACAGCAACTTCCCAGATTATATTTCTTTTATGATTCAATCATATGTGGGCCTCATTAACCTTCCAATTGGATTGCTTGGGATACGTTAAACACGAGTCAAGGGCCGGGCTTAACTTTGGCCTTGTAGCCACCTAAGTATGGTCTTGGGTCGTAAAATGAAGCTCAATTCGGCACCAACAGTTGTGTTTGGATGTTACCCACCTCCAGGAGCACCAAGGATGATTAATTAGACATCTGAGACTCCTTTGGTTACTATCTTAGGTGAAGTGGGATCCTGGACTTGAAGAGAGGACAACGATTATAGTAGGTTAAGGCATACGGTGCCTAAATTGTTATGGATAGACACTAAGTTTGGTTGGTAGGTCCGAACTGAGAATGTAAGACATCCAAGAGTAATAGAAATAAGGGCATTTCACTTAGGCTTTGACTCGCAATCACAGTCTGGATTCGAGTAAAAAGTTAGGGCATGGCACATGAAGCTCTGACATAGAACATAACGGTAGATATTAATGGAAGGATTGAGTAACATGATAATATTAATTAAGAGTAAAGAGAAGTGGAGTATATGAGAGTACGCGTCATTAACTATTGAGGACCCGAGGAGAAATGGTGGTACCCGAACTCCATAGATCATACCCTTGACTAATATCGTCCCACATGGAGACATTAAGGCAATCCGTTTCGGAATACCCCCACCTGGTGATATGTATGATTTGCGATGATAAGATGTTAGTATAGTAGGTACCTATGGGGTACTGAGAAAGCCGGCTCTCAGACAGTGACGGCTCCTGAAATTCAAGTCAGTGGGGTCGACAAAAGACTTATCTTCTGCAAATTGAATAAATTTGCTTTTCTCTTATTAACATTTGTCATCTACTTTCGATAATTCAATAAATATAATATAAAATTTTTAAATAATCTATTTCCGATAATCTGACAAAGATAATATTGAATTCTAAAAAAAAGTACCATAAATTTTAATACATTGTTACCAATAGTTTTTAATCCAAAACGAAAATCCAAATACATAAACTCCTATAGTTGCCCTCAGCTAGTTTTCATGTGTTGAAATCATTGCATAATAGTTTCAGTATCAACACTAGCAACTGACATCCTTTTCAATATATGTAACCAAATAGTCATTCATCGATTGATCTCTCATTCGGTCACGCAACCTGTTATTTACGTATTTCATTGCTGAAAAAGCTCTTTCTACCGTCACAGTCGCCATTGGTAAAATCAACACCAAGTTTAGAAGCGATTAAACCAATTGGTATATAATTTCCTTCTTTGTCTCCACTAATTTTCTAGCAATGTCACCAATAATTTAAATTCTAAAAACTCTTTGTTAGAGCACATATTAGAAATGTGGGCCCATTAATTTTTTTTATATTTTGGTAAAGTTTGGCTCATTAACTTAGGTGGTTGGTATTTTATGGTGACTTTTGTTCACTACCACAGAAACAAATAAAAGGTATAAAGTTAGCTAATGTGGGGAGTGAAACTCTTAAATTGAGTGGGGTCAAACTCAAAAGTTTATGCGGAGTCAAACTCAAAAGTTTATGCGGAGTCAAACTCAAAATTTCAATTCATGAGATAAAATATTTTATTTTTAAATATTTTTTCAAATCTCAATGGGGTCAATTGACCCCACTGAGATCAGTGTGCCGCCGCCCTTGCTCTCAGACCAGGTACACTATGAGATGGTGATATGGATGATGGATGTAATAGAAGGTATGTGAGCACAATAGGAACCTACGGGTTATTGAGACAGCTGGATACGCAGGAGCCGGGTGCAGTGGGCGTCCACAGACACTAAGATAGATATGATACGGATATGGATATGGGTTTGGATATTGATGGATGAGATGGATATATGTGTACGATCCTAATCAATGGTGTAGCAGCGATGGGTGGCAATGACCCTCATGATTGATGTCCATCGACAGTTGATGGAACGATGACGATAGGGTGGCTCCAGCCTTCCACATTCCTTGTACTTAAACTACGGACGTACAATTATGAGCTTATATGGATGCATATGAGATGGAATGATTATCATGATATTGTGGATATTGTTACGTAGCGCATCTAGCTGCATATATTGTTATTGTTGGTCAAGGTACATTGGATATGGACATGGTAGGACTACCCCCAGGTTATCTTTATTGCCGGTAATACTTATGTGTTTGTTTATGATAAATCTGATCTATTGATAATGATACTCTTGGGTTGTGTACATTGTATATGTCTTTTAACTGTAATTATGAAACGACATTGATAATGATAGCTTCTTTATTCATATGACATGCTGTATCAAACATTTGTTATATTGTGTTATTCATATCTCTTTTATTGTTCATGCACTACACTCCACACCGTTTTTTATTGCATTTTGATATCTTATCTTTATTATTGAGGTACTAATCATGCAGGTACGGCTGGGATTGGGTATAGCCTTATTCCCTATATATGTTATTGTAACGTATTGTGATCTATACATGTTTATTTGTCTGGCTTTATGAGCCTATCTCAATCCTTGGTGCTTTCAGGTATCTTCCCTCTTTCGTTGCTTATCTGATTGGTTAGCGGTCATCTCGTTGCCATAGGGTTTGGATGGTGATGCAGTATGTACATCGAGAGGCCTCTATCACTTAGAGTTTTCTATTTTCCTTCCTTCATTTGTAGATAGTTGTGATGGCCTAGGATTGTATTTAGTTTAATTTTGGAAAGTACCTTTGTAATTCTTTAAGCAAAACTAAATTGTAAGGCATTGCCCATTTACTTGCTCATATGAGATTCACATTTGCCTATTTTATTGGATTTCTTGATTCTATTTCGATACTTTCCTTTAATGTCTCGAGATTCATGGTGGCCGGATCGTGGGACGTTACATACATTCTCTAGTTTCTATGTGAAGGAAAACAGAACGGGTAAGATCCTCTTCCACTAAGTGACTAGTAATGGTCTTTATCCTCTGAATCTGTAACTGTGCACTTAGAATAAATCGTTTCCTTCTGCATCTTCCTTAAGTAGTTCTCGTCTACCTAATAGCTTCTGGTATGACCGGTTGGGCCATCCTTCACATCAGGTCCTCCAACAACTTGCATCCGCTATACCCATATATGGAACATCCAAGCTTGTTTTTTTGTACTGCCTGTCAAATGGGGAAACAGTTGAGGTTTCGAAATTCTGATTTTGTTTCAACTTTTCTTTAGAACTAGTGCATTCAGATGTTTGGGGATATTCTCCCACTTCGTCCCTTAGTGGAGCTAGATTTTATGTGACTTTCATTGATGATTTTAGTAGATATTGTTGGTTATTTCCTCTTCATTCTAAATCTCAAGTGTTTGATGTGTTTTCAACGTTTAAATCATTGGTGGAGAACATGTTTGATCGTAAAACTAAGTTTTTACAATTTGTTGGTGGGGGCGAGTTTACTAGCACTCGATTTAAAAACTTAGTTTGGGCTTGCATTGGAGCACAAGTTTGACTCCTTGTCAAGGTCTCATTCTATATCCGAACATATTCAAAATATCAAGAATCTTTGAAAAACCTTGCCATTCATACCTTGAATGGTCTTCTCTAAGATTATGGCGCCCTTAATACTTCCACTCTACCAGAGATTCCATAGAATCCATTTATAGATACACATAAGTAAAGCATATACTTCTACAATAAAAATAGGTTACTTTCATTATTACAATTTATGAATTTTCATGCAAAACATCAAACATCATCTACAACAAATATAAAAGAAGTTAAAGTTCATTAAGATTTCTGACCTTTAGGACCAAGAATCCCATTCACAATTGAATAAGCCACCAATACTCCAACTACCTCTGCCCCAATCATCACCCTAGCCTGCGCCAAATCTGCTGCCACTCCGAAACTCGCCACCGTTCCGATCTCCAGCTCCGCCGTCACAATCTCCTTCTCTGCCGTCTCGATCCCCACGTTCGTTGTCTCAATCCCCTTCTCCAACACTTTCTCCCCCTCTCTCAGTATCACCTCTGCCTCCTCCTCCGCCTTCCTCAGGTTCTTTCGCATCCCGAACAGAGGAATTAATGTCCTACGCCATCGCGGCCATGTCTTTCATCAACGCCGTTAGGAGGAGGAGATAGCGGCGCCATTCGGGAAGGACGTGGGGCGCACGTTGGGGGACAATTTGGGTATTTTAGAAATATTGAGGGAAAAGTCACCAGAAAATACCTTTAAATGGCTGGATGTCCTTAATTGAAAATTTATTAAAAAAACTTAGGATCTAATTTGAAAACTTATAAAACCAGTGTCCTTTTTATATATATATATATATATATATATATATATATATAGTAAAAACTTAAGACCTCATTTGAAGTCTTTCCAATAAAATAAATTATAAAAGACGAAGTTTGTATGGTTCTACAAGATCGACTACACCCATAAGATAGCCAAGATCTTCTTCCTCACTGAAAATAATTAAAATACTATATGCTATATTCCTTCCCATCATGAACTCTGTCACAGATTATGCACTCCACCAACATACAAAGAGAGTGCAACAAAATTTTTTCACCACCTCATTGGCTCTCCATGTAATAGTGATCAGTCTTCCTTTTTTTTATTTCCTGACTGCAAGAAACATTACTTTCTATTTTATATAAAACAGTGCTTCTCGGAAACTCCGACAAAGTATCAACTATAGGGCAACTTTCTATTTTATTGCCAATCAGATGTTGTCAGTTGAAGGTTGAAGCTTACAGAAGAAGATTTTTTTTTAATAATCAAGTTCACGATGCATGTAGCTGATCAAAACACTAATATTGAATATAGCTGGGACCATAAAACGTGAAAAAGAAATGTGGGCCATAAATGTAACTTCTGTCTATATGGGTCTCAAATATTTGTACCCAAAATCAATCTATAGCTTGGGTAGTGGAGACTCTACATTTTCAAGTTTGTCATAACTGGATACATAATTTAGCATTCTATTCTAGATCAGCTGAGACCGAGTCCTAACGAGGCATGGGACAGAATCAGGGTGGCAACTGAGTGGATTGAGATGAGGATCTAAAGATTGATCAGGGACAGGCAACCCAATTTCATATACTCAGATTTCACCTAATGCAGGTCAACCCGACCCTACCCACATAACCCATTTACAATAATCTATCCTTCTTTTATTTTTGGCTTTATTACATGTGGGCCCTCCTTGACAACTTAATTATCAAGGGGCCACGCAAGAACGACTGCAAGACATTCATATAGTACCATGTAAAAGCAGAATTTAGAAAAAAAAAAAAGCTTAATTAAAAATGTAAAGGCCCACACCTTAGTTTTTTTTTTTTTTCTTTTTAATGCAAATGGATTAGGTGAGTTTTTTTTTGGTAATCTGATTAGGTGAGTTGAATTTATTGGAATCCCTTCATACATTTTTGTAGTTAAGACGGAATCCCATTTAAAATTGTTAATGTGATTTTCTTGTAAACTCCGAGCTATGGTGAAGAATAGATCTTCACTGCTCAAAGCGGAAAATAAGAAGATAAAATATCATGAGGTAGATTGCACCTGACTAGCTTTTTATAGAAATATTAATCAATGTTTCGTATTGATGACTTTCTTGGATAAATTCCAAGTACAAAGCCAATGGCTAAATCACACAACGTTCACAAAGAAACTAATATTCCTAATAAAGAGGCTCACTTGATAGCAAATGGTTCCAACCGAATACAACTTGAGATCTAACAACTTAACAAGTTCAGAGACTCAGTCAAGAGCCCAGAATCCAGTGAGATATTGCATGCAAAGTAAAAGACCTGTATCAAGTCACCCCCCTTAGAGAGTATCCTTGTCCTCAAGGATGAAGTGTGGAAATTTTTCTAAAGCCCCTTGCCATCAGCATTTCTTCTTTTCACAAGTCTTCTTACAATAATGGCCTCTGGATAGTGATGCAAAGAACCATCCGCATCAATACAAATTATTGTGTCCAGGACCACCTAATCCTAAATGGGATGCCGTCTAACTACAAAAATGTATGAAGGAATTCCAATAAATGAAGGATAAGACCCTGCTCTCAGTGACCTGATTCATACCAACCTTTTCATTTCTACGCCTAATCAGTGCCAATGGGCGACATTGACACGTGAACCACGTGTGGTGAAAAGTGATTGTGATTTTTTAGCCCTTCTAATCTGACCAGAAACACATGATCTTCTACGTTTCTCATTTTCAGTAGAGAAATTAAAGTTGAGAATTTTATATGTTGTGATGGAGAGAACAAGCATACTTTCCAACTTTTCAGATAGTTTGGAGAACTCATCGAGGTTGGCTAGTAGGCCTACAAGGGTGTAAAAGAAGCCTCATATGACATAGGATTTTGGACCATCTATGGGCCAACAAGTCAAACCATACACTATGGGTCAAATCTCCTTGCTCTTTGCGGTTTGGTATGACAGCATTTCCATGAAAGAAAGTATAAAAAGTCTTTTTTTCCCCAACAAGAGGATTCCTTGCCTTTGCATTCTTAGTTTCCTAGTCTCCCTCGTAGGAAATCAGAATCTTCTCAATTCGATGGAAATTTCTTCATTTGTTCATTTTTCATATCTTTTTCTAGGAAAAATGTGTCTTATCAAACAACGAAACGAAATGGTAATCTACATGAAAATTCCAAATAATTTTCCACTCTATGATAAATCCTCTTATCACAAAACACACCCAAAAAGATAAAGTTACCCTTTGTATGAAAGAAAAATTATTTCATTCAAGTTACACAAACGTGGCCTCAGTAGACTCTAGTTTTGAAACTTCAAAAACCGATCTACCTTGGGAACTTCCAACTTCTAACCCTTGTTTCGGTTTTCACAAACTTCGTGACGCGAACCATTGATCAATGCCGTCCACAGTCAAATAACTGGGCACACATGGTAATCGAAACTTTGGGTTTTGTAGGACTTTGGGCAAGTTTTTGAAAAGTGGAATCTAGAGAAGCAAAAGTCTTATTTCAATTTATGATTGTTTGGTGGGGGGAAAACTTTTCGTAGAAATTAAATCTCTATATCTATTTTGTGACTCGCTTTGTGTGTAAGAGAAGAAAATCATGTCTGATCCTACCTCTTAGAGCTTGCTTGGGTTGGGGGCTTTATTTGTAGAGTTGAGTGGAGTACAGGTTATTTTGAGAAAATAATAAAATATAAGTAAGTTATGATGATATTTTATTTTTAGTTGTTTGTGATGAAATCTTTTTTACTCTTTTTTATTGAAAAGTTGAGTTTTTTTGTTTTTTAGTGGAGAAATAAGGTTACTTTTTTACTTTTTTTGAAAAAATATTGTGGGAAATTTGAATTAAAGTGTTTTGGTGGGAATTTTTTTTTATAGAAATTCGGACTTTACCTTACTTGACTTTACTAGTAAAGCCCCCAAACAGGCCCTTAAGATAAAACATGGGTTTTTCTTTTCCAACATTACACAAACAAGCCCAAAATTAGCTTAAAGACTATTCAATATTCCTCAACAGAATGGCCTTTTCTTTTCAAAAACTACCCGAAAGCCCTCAAGCAATGGAATTCCAAAGGTGCCGTGGGAAGTGGCAACAAGCAACATTGCTGTTGTAGATGTCCCACATGAGATACACACGCACTGCATTAAAATCCTACATACTTCGTTTTCAATCATGCAAGTCATGAATTGGGGGCGTTATTTGTCCATTTTCAGTACCTTAAAACTTAAAGTCAGCAAGTCTCCGTTCTACTCGTGACCCATGTGTTTGTGGTCCAAACAACCTTCCAACGCCCAAAAAGGCATGATATTGGTACATGTCTTGAAGATTAAAAAAAAAAAAAAGTCAAATTAAGAAACTCATTGTCTTATCTATTTTATTGGGACCAATTATAAATGTGATTGAACAAGGTTAGGATTTTTGGTGTAAAGCTTTTGGTTGAACAGAAACTGACTTTTCTTAAATGAATCCATTTATTGCAGCTTGTAGGCTTGTCTCACGTTGTAGTGGACAAAAGCTAAATATGAAGCTATTTATAGCACCGCAGGAGCAGGTTTTAAGATGCGAGTTGACTTGCTTAAATCGACTCAACGGGCTAGGTCTCTCTCAAATTGAAGAGAAATCACATATTTTTTTTACATATAGATCGGTGGTTGTGAGACTTAACCTAAACACCTAGGGATCAATAGATAGACAGCTATATGAGAGTGACACGCGTCTAGGACTTGACTAAGAGGCTTCTCTTGAAGAGAATGCATTTAGTGTCCATAACAAATTACCACAATAAGAGGTTTATGTATTCCAAGTGTGAATGTTTTTTTTTTTTTTTTCTTCAAGTTTTTATCGTACACGTCCTTAGACCCTGAGATTATTTAGTTAATGTCAAGTTTCAGAATTTTATCAGGCAGGTGTTGGTATGCTATCATGCCTTTAAGACCACTTTCTCTCTAATTCATCACGCTTTGATTCTACTTCTTCCTTTTCATCTCTTTGAATAAATCGGAAAAGAAAAAAAAAAAAAAAATCCATCTCTCCAAATTTCTTAACCTTCAAAGTTTCATTGAAACATTTCAGTACGTACACACGTGCAAACTTGCTCATCTACTTTCATTTCCTTATAAGAAAGAAAGTAAATCCATCTTCCAATATCTTCATTATTGCTAAGCAATTCACTTTTCTTTCTGACTCAACTTTCTTTGTTTAAAACCATATTTCAATACATACTTGTATCCTCTTTTGTAAATAGGAAAGTCCCATCTCTCCTATTCCTTTATGTGTTTTTTTACAATTCTGACACCTAAATCTGGACACCCAGATTCACTTTTCTTAAAAATTTGGTCCTTTTCCTTTATAGATATATGCAACTTGTTTGCTTGTTTAATCAAAATAGACCTTGATATCACTAGATTCCAAGAAGTGTGTCTTTGCACTTTGAAGAAGTTGAGAGGGAATGCAAAGAAAGCTGAGTTTTTCCTTTCTGAGGTTGGAAGAAAGTGAATGGACGGTTTAAAGGGATCGATGAAACGGCCATGCAAAACAGATGCGGTAAAAATGTGTGAATTGTGTGACATCGCACACTCATTGGCACTTTACTAATTTGCACCACTATGAACGCCTACGCACCTCTAAAGCCACTGCAAATATCTCTTTCTTTTATTACAGGTAGGATCTAACTCATGAACTCTGACCCCCTAAGTGTGTCATTTGATGTCTCTAACCAGTTAAGCTATATATAGGCGAGGGGATAATAATATTAAGTTTTGGATTGCACCTTTTTTTTCGAAGTTGCTTTCCAACATATTAAGAGAAGCAAATTGGTATAGGCCTTCACTGCATTGTGGACATAATTACTAATGTTTTTTTTTCCTCATCTCTTAAAGCTAATTGTAATCTAAGAACCACGTCCTATCCTAATGGTAAGAGATGTGAGTTCTTATCTGTCTGTCTTGAGTTCAAACATGGGCAGGCACATTCCCTCACCCGAGGGCCGCACTACCTCACCAGAGGGCTTGAGTCCTAACCTGCTAAGCTGGGTACCGGATAAAAAAAAAAAAAAAAAAGCTACTTGTTATCCAAGAGCATAGAAAACGGATAGTATGAGAATTGTAACTCAATAGGCATGTATTATTGCTCATTATGTGGGAAAGACCTCAGGTAGGCAATAAGGCGAGCACCGCATGCCTAAATACCTAGTGGGGCCCACCTAATGCTCACAAGAAACATTGCTCACCTTATCTTGAGCACCAGTGCTCAAGTGAGAGGGACCCATATATATATATATATATATATATATATATATGTAAGGAAATAATATTCATGTGAAAGGAACTAGGGGGACCAGAGGTGGCCTTGGTATTCAGATGCATACATCCCCAGGGGCAGAACTGGGGGCCAGGGGTGGCTAGGCCCCCCTTGAAATTTCAAAAAGAAAATTCCTCATTCTTAATGTAAATTTTAGCATTTGTGGATGGGCCCGAATATCAAGTAACCGGAGTGATAAGAAAGCTACAATGACAAGATAGAGATGAATAACCAGAGACTCATAATAGGCAAAAAAAAAAAAAAAATTATACCCAAAAAAAAAAAAAATTATACCAAAAAAAAAAAAAAAACAACACACCAGAGACAGATAAGAGTGTTAGAGAGTTACTGGTTGGGTCTGGATCATCACATATTAGGCACCTCCGAACTCAATGGGACAGCAACAATGTGGATTTTAGACTTTAACTTGTTGAAATGAGTTGTTGATAACCATTTTGTAAATATATTGGCTACTTGATGGTTGAAGATTTGAAGTGAACTGCCAAATTATGATATTTATTTTTTATTGGTAATAGAACTTACATTAAAAGAGGTTACACGAATGAGCAAATAACAAAAAGGTGTAAGAGAGATGTACCCTTACCCACTCCAATTACCTAATAATTCTCTACGAATGAGACAACCTTTCAACTCCTACTTAGCTAAAACGCCTGCCATAGAGTTGGCCGATTTTAGCTCGTGACAAAATACAACGTCTAAGGTAGTAGATAAGCCACGGATTTTCTTAAAATGAAATTGGAGTTTCTAAGGAAAAGCCTTCCAATTTGACAGTCAAACAAATACAGTAGAAGAGTCGCTTTCCACTATAAGAATTCCATGGAATAATCTTGAAAAATACCAATGGGCTTCTAAAAAAGCTAACACCTCTACTTCATTAGAATCACATACCCCCACATGCTTAGAAAACATAAAAAAAACCTTACCACTGCTGTTACGCACGAAACACACCACCAATATCTACTGGCCCCAACTTACCTTTTGCAACTTCATCAACATCGAATTAGGCACACTAGGAGAGGGGAGGAGACCAAGAAATGGATCTCTCCTTACCATAGTAGGGTTACATCACATACAAGCTTCTCAGCTCAAAAGAATATCATTAAAATTAAAATTGGAGAACTCTTTTCTAACGAATGTGCAACTTCTAGTCGTCAAGGAAACAATATTGATTAACTCTGCTGAAGAATAGGATGCACCATTGAGAATCCTATCATTCATTTCTCTCCAAATAGGTCAAGGAATAGCAAACAATAACATCCACCAAAAAATCACACTCATACCGAAAAAAAAATGCCCTGAGCCAAACAAAAAAGAAAGGAGCTCTAGAAGGTGTATCCTTCCAAGGCTGAGTGAAAAGATTTTGTTGAGAATTATGTTGAGGATAATATCTACCCTCGCTCCTGAGCGGTCAAAATTGTGGTCGAGCCCTCACCCTCACCATAAAACTATTGTTATGCCATTTCCTATTACCAATTAGTTTTGGGATAAATGGTAACTCAATAGGGTATAAGATCCTATAAATTTCCTAGATATATGGATAGCTTCCAAATCCAAAAACCTTTAGTCCCTCAATATAAATATGTTAGAAATGGTTAAATTATGATTAACCACCTTTTCCTGAACAAGAGCACGATGTTTTTCTCAACTAACCTATATTTCTTCCAAAATGATACTCATTTATACCTACCTATGTCCACCAAGACGTAACCTAGCTAGCTAGTTACTACTACCTCTAGCTTGAGGTTTTCTCTATCCATTGCCAACTGAACTTGGCAAGTAAACCACTCTTACAAATGTTTTCTACACTAAATGTGTGAAATTGTCTTTAAGTAAAGCAAAAACATAATATGCCTTGATGCACTACTTTCAATTACTTAATAATTCTATACCACTAGAGGCCAAGACTACCCTGACCCAAACTCCACTGATTTACATTCCTAGCACAAATCATACCCAACCAAAGACTCATTACAATTCCGCATATGATATCTAGCAATCGGCCGGCTGAGGAATGTTCTGGTCTTATTTCCAACTTCCATTTCATGGGCAGTATGAATATGGGACTTTGTAATGGCCAGATGAAAAACTGCTATGCATGTGACTCCAATCAAAATTTATGGATGTCACTTTCTTTGAGATCAGCAAATGCAACATGTAATCTGTATGAAAGGAGCTGATCACCGTGCCAGCTTAGCTAGAAGTTTCATGCAAACAAGCATTATTCTACGTACAAACCATACATTACCATTAATATAAGAAATGTTTCCTTCTAAACCTATCCTTTTATCACAAGACAAAATAAATGAGTTGTCTTCAAGGTGGTGAGAAGGTGAAATAAGCATTACTCTATTGCAAGTGAAAATTCCAGGACATCTCACCCACATAGCAGGAATTAGGTTTTCCTAGCTGCCTTCCAAAAATGACTTTCTTTTATCATAGTTTTGGGACAAAATCAAACCACAACAGGTTTTAAAACTGTGGTCTAATCACATCTGGTTAACATATTGCAGTAGTCTTACTGCCAATTGAAATCAATTGAGGCCGAAAACAAAAATACGAGTGGGGACCAAACTTAAGAATCCGGACCATGTCTAGTGGACCCACCATAGGTTTCTTTCATATAAATTGTTGGGTGGGGACTACTAAATAAAGTAACTTATATATGAGAGTTGTTTATACATAAACAATTAATTGGATGAAGGCTTGGCCATAGATGGTGATTAGTAGCCGGTGGGGCAAGTCTGTAGCTCAAGGATTAAATAGTGGCATGTTCCACAAAACAAGGAAAAGAAGAAGAAAACATGAACAGTAAGTAGGTGGGGTAGCATTGAAAAAGATGGGGCATGGCAGGTAGCACTAAACCATCAGTCTAGAAAATATATAGAAAATATTGTGGAAACAAGCCACTGATTTCAACGGAGTCAACTACAGTACGAGTCACAAGATTGCACCTACTACGTACCATTAGCTAGCCTAAACTGGAATGTAAAATAACTGGCTTAATAAATTAACTTGAGTAAGGAGATGAAACAATTTGTGGCCCAATCTAGGTTATTATGTCTCAGTTAGCTTGATGACTATGACTATCTTAGGATAGCAAAATGCCTAACTATCTAAATGGTAATGTACATTTGTAATGGTTCTAAGAGCTCCGACTCACCCAATATGACAAACTCATCAAATGGTTCCTTCCTCATTATAATGTGTTATTTGGAAGGCCTCACAATTAATGCCACCTCCCCAATACAGCTTCTTGTTAACATGTCTTGACTTTTTCTATTTTTTTTTATTTTTTGCAATTTGAACATTTTCAGCTCTGAACAGACTTTGGCTATAGCACAAAGTTAAAGAAAATATCTGACTTGGGATGGTTTCTTTACATAAATTTCTTACTAGAATTTGTGTTGCTGTGGGGAGTTAAAAATCAATGATGTTATGGTTGTCTCCTGATAATTATAAATATTGTTTTATTTTGCTTAAATTTAAAATTTCAGCTATCTTTAGAGTGAAATGTATCCTTTAAAAATTCTCTAAATCCCAATATTTTTCTTTGGAATTTCTGAATGCTCAAGTGAAGAGGAGGATTTAAGAATTTCACTCGGACGACAGTTTTGGAGAATTTAAAGCAAACAGGCCCAAATTCTTGAGATCAATTTTAAGATTGGAAATTTGAAATGCCAATATTCAAGAAGCACTTAAAAATTTCAGAATTTAAAGCATCTAATGATTATTTAGCCATCCTCTTGTAGCTGATTTTAAGAGTGAGACTACTCATTAATAGAACCACTTCTCAATAAAAGTGGTTCTCCATTTAATTTAGCTACAAACATCATTGGAAAAAAAAATTCCCATGTTTGCTCCACAGCCAACAAGTGGGCCACACTAAACCCCCAACCATCAACCATTGCCTTTATTTTTCCTATTTTATCTTTTACTCCACATGATTGCATAATGAGAATTTTATAAACTGAAAGAAAACCAAAAAGGGAAAACCCTTTGAGCAACCAGATTCAGAGTTCAAACTAGAATAATCAATTAAAATGGGTGTCTAATTGACAGCCAAAATCATCCAATTCATAATCATATTTTACATTTGATTTGACGAAATCTATTTACAGATAAAAGCGTGTCCTCGAACAGCTCTTACCGTGGCCCGCCCTAGAACAGCTACCGCAACATCCGTCATAACACCCCGTCACCACTGACGTCCTTCCACCCTTCTCCGTTGAGTCTCCGTCAAATCCGAACCCCTCTCCGTCACCCACCAAAACGGCGTTAGCATCGAACCATATCTGTCCGTCAGACTCCGTTATCTCCTCCAATTCCAACGGCGAACCCACATTCCTCAAGTCCCTCACGACCACCGAACCTCCATGCTCCCGCACGTACACCTTCTCCACTCCGCCGGAATCCACCCCCACAACCCGCCGCCGCCGCGGCTGCCACTCCGCAATCGCCGCCGCGGCCCGGCCGCAGGACCTCGCGTCCCAGATCCTCATCGCCACGCTCCGCATGTTCTCGACGCCGGCGGAGACGACCACCGCCGGAGAAGGCCTGGTGATGGCCGGAATCTGACCCTTCGCGCCCAACAACGACGTCAGAATCTCCCCTCTGTTCAGATCCAACATCGAAATCAATCCGCTCGATTTCTCGAACCCAAATCCCCAATCGTTCCACAGCTTCACAACACCCCCAGAAAACCAATCATCCTCTCCTTCCTCTTCTTCTACCACCCCACAGAATCCCTGCAACTGCTTCAATTTACGATCTTTGCCACTATATGATTCAAGCTTGTTCAAACCAGAGACTCGAAAATCCTCCTCCCCCAAGAACCTATCAGTCTCGAATATCAATGGGGTCTCATCGTTTTCGGAGTCTGATGAAAACGAGGAGCTTTCGTCATCTGGGTCGGTGTCGAATCGGTTTAAAGGCTCTGAAATTGATGATTCCACGCTCTTGAATCTGAACAGCAACGCGATCATGGAGCGGTGGAGGATGCTGCTGAAGGTGGCGATGGTGGCGAGGAGTAAGGCAACGCAGGTCCAGAAACTATAGAATTTGAAGGATTGTGAGGGTCGGAGAAGGCGAGAAAAAAAGGAGGGGTCTTGTAAGTGGGTGAGTCCGGCTTCGAAGCCCGTGATTGTGTTCATGAGTTGGATTTCCATGATCGAGAACAAGGCGGCGGTGTTTGGATCGGTGTCAATGTGTTTCCTTGGAAATGAATGAAAGAATGGGTTTTTATAGGTTCGAAGGTGAGAAAAAACGTTGCAGAGAGAGAGAAAATGCTGGGAAGAGAAGAAGAAATGAAGGAGAAGTGTGGGGTTTTATAAGGGAAAAGCGAAGTTTCGTCCGTCGAGTGACTGACTGAGTGGATGTGGTTACCCAAGAAATGGACGGTGTTGATAAAGGAATCCGGATCCCGAGTTTGGATTACCGGGGTTAACACATGAATTTGTTGAGTTTAAAAATCGTGTTATCTTTAAAAACCAGCTCCATCTTTTAAATACAAAACAATGTGTTATCCCTAATTGGCTCCAAACAAAATTTCCCTATTTGCCCAAACAAATATTCGAACTCTCCTATTTGGTCCAAATAGGATTTTAGGGGGTGACATTGTCTTCTATTTAGAAAATGATACTGAGTTTTAAGGATAATGTCGATTTTAAACTCAGCAAAGTTTATATATCACCTCCGATTGGTCCAAACGGTTTTTTTTATTTGGTCCAAGCAGGCCATCCCAGCTCTTACATTAAGAAAATTATTTACTGACATGGCCCAATTTGATTGGGTAGAGGTTTTGGATATTCCTGACACGTCGGAAAAGGTCAGGTCTTTTTGTGGTGGGAGAAGGGATGGGGATAGAGATGGTGCGTCAGCACGTGTGTGGCGGGCGTGTGGTGCTGCGTCAGCATTGGAAAAGGGAATGATATGGATTCTGGACAGCGTGATTCGGTTTTGGGAACGAGTGGTGGCGGTGGGAGGGGTTCTCGGGTTTTGTGACCAGTTGGAAGATAACACGTGGCTGGAAACGGACGGCTGGAATCGTCACCGTCTAAGTGTTTTGGAATGGAGGCATCTAGAGTTGTTGTGGGGCCCTGCCAACTGTATGGTAAATTGGTAAGACAATGTTGTGGGGCCTACCAAAGGAGAGGTTGCATGATGAATACGTAAAGTAAAATGGGGCGTCCATATCAAAGGGCCGCGTGGGAAAGGTGGAAATTTTAAAGAAGTTCCTTCCGACTTTCCAAGTTTTTGAAGTAGACTGCTTCTTGTTTGTTGCCCTCATGCAAGAATGGTCCAAATGGGAAAGTCCATTCCAAGTTCCAATTCCCAATTTCCATCCTGAAGGAGACTGTTTCTTGTTTCAGCTATCTACAACTTTCAACTTATGGATGGATTCGTCATGCAGATGGATAATGGGGCGACTAGAGTTCCTGGTCCATGCATGCATGCTGGCATCTAGATATGGATACAGGAGATTAAGGCTGTCAAATTGCCAGGTGGGCCCATGGCTATTTCCTTATCTTCACGTCATTGGTATGTGAGTAGGGTAGGCCAAAGGTAGGCCTAAAGCAGCTCTCCACTACTTAGGCCTTTACCTTTCGTTTAAGGGTGAGGGGATTGTTTAAAATTGTCAATCCACTTGTGGTTAATTTAGTAAGGCACCTACCTTCCTTTTAACAAAATCGACCAACGAGCAATCCCTAGCTGAAATTGTTGGCAAAGGACTTGAGTGACTATGTGGGTGGTTATGTGTGTATACTGATCTTTCCAAAAAAATATATATACTCAAAATGACTTGGTTGTTTGCATGGCTAGATATACATAGGAATTCATTATCAAACAAGCATGCTTGTTTGCATGGAATCACGATGCATAAGAAGTAGTTGGTTGAAATGGGCAAGTTAGTTTGTTTGAATGGAATCGAAATACATAGGGAATAGTTGATTCAAACAAGTTTGATCATTTGACTGAATTGGAATATATAGGAATTCATTGTTAAATGGACTATTTGTAACAATATAATGGGATATATATATATATAGGAAATACTCATATATTTAATATGATTGGAAAAGTTAATTTCACACAATTACACATAGATGTAGTTAAATTAAACTAATGTTATAAAATGAATCGCATGTGCAAAATGTGTGAATAAGTGGGTATTTGAGTGATTATATAATATATATAAATATATATATTAATATGAGAATGAGGGATTGCTTGGTTGGTTGGCAAATCTGGCATTCTCAACCAGCTGCCCAGAGATCAATTCTAGGATATGCCACTCTTCCCAAGGGTGTGAGGTTACCTTCCCACAATGAGTGCCTCCTCTTGCCATGTGTGTGGGCTTTCTTCGGTCCAACCCGCTAGGCTATTGTATCAAGAAAAACAAATTAATAATGCATGTTAATATATCTATATAAATCTAAATATATGATAATAATAAATATGAGAGGTCTAGATGTGAATGATATTACCCTTGCCTAGCTAGTTGCCTGGCCCTCATGTTTTTCAAGGAGAGAAACAAGAGAGAGACCTCAATTTGAGTGCTTTTGAAGGGCCGGGTCATACACTCTCCTGATTTTTACCTTGAAAATTTCTAAATTAATGAAATTGCAATTGCTTACATTCTCTTTTAACATATTTTTAACTTAAAAAGTACAAATTATGTCAAATAATTGACTTAGTATCATAGGATATTCAAAACTTGTACGAATCATTGGTATAATAATTGAGTATTAGTGCAAGGATACACCAGGCATGTACAATGATCCAAGTATCATAGGCTGGGGCACAATATTTAATTCCAACCATTCATCGATCACCCAGCCCACCATTTAGGTGCCCAACGCCCCAACCTTGTAACATTGGCCTTATATATATTGCATGAAGATGATCTTTCTAGGATATTGTAACATAGACCCATTAGGATCACAGCACCAAATGACTCTGGTTTTTTTTTGTAATAGTCCACCCCATTTTTTGAGGCTTACTATGGTTGTCACTGTTCGTGGAAGGGATTCAAAGCTCTTACTGTGGATAAATAGCGAGTCAAAAATCGTCAAATTATAATATATGAAGTTAGAAGATTTTAGATTCAATTTTAACTGAACTTTCTATTTTGATTGGTAGTTACTTTCGGTTTTTACAATTGTTAACATACTCTTCCTCTACTTTTCCACTCTTGTCTCTCCCTTTTCTAACATATATAAAATCCTACCTATTTACTCATACCATACAATCCTACCTCTTCATGTATACCCGTGATTAGCACCGACTTTTGTGCTAGTTACATCATGATCACCAAAGAATTATGGGTCAAAAATGCGGTTTCAAAAACGGCCGGAATGGTTTGAAATATATTGGGAGTTAAATGTGCTTGTCGTTTTGAATTAATCATAGTAGGCAGGCCCAATTGCGTAAACTTTAAATGGGCTGCACTTTTTTAAAATTAAACCTTAAGTTTTGGCAGATTTGGCCAAGTTGTTTATGGTGAACACAATTTTTTTTAAGCTAAACCCCGATTTTCCGCAGTTGTGATCTAGTAGTTTATAATGAAGACTGTCCAACAAAGTAGAGAGAAAATAACTACAGTGTCAAAAGTCCATATTATAATGTGATGTTTAATGTTTTTTTTTTCTTGGAAAGCAGATGCAAGACCTTATTTTAAGTGCATACTGAGCATCTCATGATTCTCGATGTCTTTATTATACACATATATAATCTGTGCTTGTTTAACACTTATCTATATAATGAAAACTTTATTTGGTAATCTCAAGGATCAAGTGACCCTCCAATGGAATATGCCTTTGACATGATGTGAATTCAATGGTTGTTGAATAAATAAATCAACAGAACCATCCATGTGGGACCCGCTGCAGATTAGACAAAAAACTTCTCTGAGAGAGCTAATAATGCTGTTTAATAAAACCTGCACCTTTAGGACAACTTTTGTCTGCCCATTATAATTATAATTATATATATATATATATATATATATATCAAATATTCAGGTGAGAACGGTGAGAACTATTGGTGGGGGCCATCTAGCAACTCATCCAAACCATACACAAATAGCGACCCCCGATAGTCACTGATCTCCAGTATATTGGCCTACATCTGAATGGACTAAACCGTTGGATCGAGGGTTGAGTCTTTTTTCTAATATAAAGCTATTAAACTAGATCTCACCTAAATAAGTTCGATATATATATATATATATATATATATATCATCATCAATAATAGATCTAGATTTTTCATTTAGGTGGTGTCGGACAATGATCAAGTAAAGAAGTTAAATAATAAAATCAAATTAATCTTTTAAGATATTATATAAAGGGTTTCTCGAATCTCCCGGGTGCGACTGCATCCACGTGCTAACGCTTGGGTCCCTATCGTCAAGAGACAAGTGACTTACAATGTTAACTAGTCTTCACATTGCATCCTTTTGAACCCATATATGGATTCAACTATCAAAAGAACAAATATAGTATCAGAATGGCTAATATGTCTTGGTGTAATGGTCATATCGACATTATTTCAGTTTTAGCTAAATTGCAAACTAGTAACCCGTATGGAACCACATCAGCCCATATTACTGTGTGTATATTTATAGGATGATTTTCTCCTGCTACGCGCACTGCAGTCTATTTTAATTGGTGTCGTCGTCACGATGAGACCCAATTAAATTCAGGGGGATCTTGCCTTTGAGGACAACCATGAGTCTCATTTTATGTTCTTGGAGAATCAGCTTTCTTTCCCTTGAGATCTCTCTAAAGGGGAGTGGGTTTTCTCGAATCTCACATGAAATCCATGCGTGATTTTTGGTAAGTGCCTTTAATTCAAGGAATCAACTTTTGTGTATTGTGGGGGTTGAAATCCCACACAACCCATTGAGCGGACAGGCATAGGAGAAAATTAGCTCTTTGGAGGTTCTTTGGAGGAGCATTTGAGTCACTGTCTCTTCTTCCTTTTTTTTTTCACACATCATGCTGTCAGTGTGAATCATAACCAGTTATTTACCCTCGATGGGTACAAAACTTTACTGCGCAAAACATGCCCTATTATTCAATTAATATGTTTTCATCGAAAGATCCACTAAAGTCTTTAGACCCAATGAATCTCTTTCAATGTGTTTGGCTTCTGATTTCCATTTGCATGATGTATTATTATATTTAGGATTTGGTTTTTGCATGATGCATTATTCTATTTAGGATTTAATTTACTTCATGTACATGAGTCATGACCTGAATCCTGTGTTTACATGATCAGGTATGATAGAATCATTAAAATGTCCAAAAAGTGTAGCATTTCTTTGGCCTTTATTTCATGAAATAGTGAATCATATATTTTCTGTAAGAGGTAGCCTGTATGAAGTTAAATGTTTTAATGTCCAGGTAATTTTGATTCCTCACTAGCCTATTATTTGTTTATAGTTTTTTTTTAATCCATGTAATAAACTTCTAGATAGATGGACAAAATATTATTACTCAACAGCTCACAATCATAATCCTACTTTTTTTTTTTTATTATTAAATATTCACGCACCCACCCAAAGCCACACTCACCCAAGTCCCTTCCCATCAGTGCTACAACCAAGGATTGATCCATTTTTCCTATAGAAGTGAGGTGCCCCATCATTGACTTACCAATTGATTGCCACAAATTTATGTTAAAATGCTAATAATGCCTCTTTAATCTGATTTTTTGTCAATGGATAACACGTAACTGCTTAGAT
This sequence comes from Camphora micrantha, assembly GCA_003546025.1. NCBI lineage: Eukaryota > Viridiplantae > Streptophyta > Magnoliopsida > Laurales > Lauraceae > Camphora > Camphora micrantha. The sequence goes on from QPKB01000005.1 coordinate 42,488,653, forward strand.
CTCATGAAACCAAAGCTAATAGACTATGATGGCAAACGGGTATCCAACTCTCTGACTATCCAAAAGTTTCGACCTGTAAAAAAATGGGCATTGGAATCTATTTTAGATTTCGATTCATAAACAAATTTGAGATTTGGAATTCAATTTAGGTTCCGATTGATAAACGGGTCCGGTTCTGAATTCATACAGGTTTCGATCTGTGGACCTAGAACCTGGCATACGAGTCTTTGATGTTACAAACTCTAGCTCAAAATTAATAATTCTTGGATATTTATATGTATAATCCTCAAGATAGTAGACTTGATATACTGTTGTAAGTTGAATGATATGCTTACAAAAAAAAAAAATGAAAAGAAATTAAAACCGGTTTTGGAACTAGATTTTGATCCTCTAAGTGGACCCGGATCTAGATTTTTCTCTCAGAACCAGGTCTGAAACCAACAAAATAGGCCCCGAATCAAGATCGAGTCCAGAATCAGAGCCCTTATTTGGAAATGAGTCTGGGTCCAGTATAATTATGACCCTAAACCGTCCTATTTACAACCCTACAATATATACCCATCAAAAGCTACACATCAATAGACATAGCATATTAGACAAGTCACACAAGAGTTCGCCCCTACTTGGACATTACCCATTGCCATAGTTTTTTCTTTTTTTTTATCTGTAGTTGTTGAACTAGAGTTATTCTTTGATGAGATGGAAAGAATCTAGGCTGATAGGTCTGTTTATATATATATATATATATATATATATATGGATGGTATAAAGGCAGAAAGCAAGGGTTTATATATTAGAAGAAATGGTAGGTGTATGTATTTGAAAAAGAGCTATTGGTGGCATTAACATTTGGTTTTTGCTTTATAGCAATCATTATCTCCTGCACTTATTCAAGCTAAAGCAAGGAAAACTGGCCCCTTCATTGTGTCTTCTAAAGAAGTCATTTGCATGTGGCTTGTCAGGTTGAGCTATGGTGATGGCAACTGGTAATGTCTGGCAGGTCAAGTTGGGCAATGTGCCTAATATGTAGGAAAATATTCAAACACTGGGATGTACTCGAGCGTATGGTGCAGTATTTTCAATTCCTGCTATCCACAAAGAAAGCAGAAACCTCAAAAATCCCATACATATGGGATTCTTGTAGGAGAATACCTACCAAATATATATATATATATATATATATATATGGGGTCCAGCCCCATCACTTTCCCCAAGTCAAAAAGGTTAACCTTAACCCTTAATTAACATGTCGGGTTCCAGTTCGTTCATCGGTGATGATGCAATTTGTTGGGTTGGGTCGGGTTCATCACATCAGGGTTGGCAGGTTTAATAGCAACAACGAAACAACCTGAATACAATCCATAAAATTGAAAAGGATCAACTCGTACCCTGAATCACTTGATTGGGTTTAGGCAGGATTGTCATCCATGTAGCCATATGACATAATGCAGTGGAGGTTTGCTATACAATGTAAAAGAGTACTGGATATAGAACCTCACCTTTTACCCAATGCATCTGTGTCCCCCAAACATGCTCAGCTGCAATTTTTTTTTTCTTCAAAATAAAGGTTTAATTTGGGCACATGCCTGTCCTCCAAGGAATGAAATGCTGACAGTCTTCCATCCTTGTGAAACAAGAACTCTATCCCCATAATCCTGAAGCCTTGTCAAGTGAGTACTGTCTCACTCTTCTGTGACTTGCACGCCAGACACATGCAGAACCATTTTGAGGTGCAACTTAGGGCCGGTCACACATGCTTAGCCCACATTAATCTAATTGGACTGGGTTTGTTCAAGGTTGTAAGGTTGTGTCTACCCTAGGTAGGATACAGATTTTTAACTCCAAGTAGAATTCGGGCTCATGTCCACGAATTATGAAAATATGCGGGGGTGGGGGGGTAGTTTAGAAAAAAAATTTGTCTTTTAGTGTGTGTGTGTGTGTGTGGGGGGGGGGGGGGGGGGGGGGGGGGGGGGGGATTACTAGTGCGGTGGAAATAGCAAAAAATCCAATGTCTACTTGTCTTTTAGTGCGGTGGGAAAAGCAAAAAATCCAATGCCAACATAAGCTATCAAAAAAAAAATTTGTGAAAAACATTTATTGAGTGGTTTGGATCTCCAATGTGAGCTCCAGTGCAGACTGACAGTTCGGATACAAATAAATTAGTTCATAAAAGTTTCCAGCCATCCAATGTAAAGAGCAGTGAAATACAGAGTCAGCAAATGGACAGAAACTTAATGTTTCAACTGTTTACTTTGTGGCCTTACCTCAGTGACTTTGAAATTTCAAGTCATAGCTGAATTTAGATAGATGCATACTTTAAATGCGAACTCTAAACTGGTGGAGTCAGAAGGGCCTCACAATATATATTGGCCCATTTCTTGCTTAACCGCTCTTGCAGGAGAAACAGATTTATTCTTTGGTGAAAGGTACAAGAAGGCAGTTCATTTATCTTATCTCATGAATTTCTACCAACCCTCAGCAGCACATAATTTTATCATATAAGTTCTACTCTACCCTATGGTAGTAATCCATAATTTAAATTTTTTTGGTAAATTGAGTCACCAGTAAGCAACAGTTCTGTTCTGTGCTGCAACTAACTACATTACAGAGTTACTGGTAATCACATTTACATTTTAAACCATTTCTGAATCATAAATTGGTGCCATCCAATTGAATGCAGAAAACAGTGCAGCGAGGATTGTTGCCCCATTGTAACCTCTATAGGTTACATGTGTGTATGTTCTTATTTTCTTCGAATGTGTGTTTACTACAGCAATCAAAATATGACATCCGTCCGATGTTTTCTAACATACATACATACATCCACAATTGTATTGATGTCTGAGCAGAAAACGAAATTCCTATTCCACGGTTGAGCCTATGGAAAGTAGCTACCTGCTTTTCTTATCTTCTTTGATTCTTTCAAGCACAACAGGAGCTGCTGGTATGCTGAACCACCATTCTCTCGATCTTCTTGTCCATCTCTCTGTACTTGCCTTCCTTGGGGGAGAATATCTTGTGAACACATCCAAGAACATTAAAAGGCCCACAAACTTCAAGGGTAGGAAGGCTAGAATCAAGGCCACGAGAACTAGTGCCAGTGCAACTCTCTCTGTTGCCTGTTATGCATGTGAAAGACCGATGAAAGTTTATTCACAAGACCAACTAATGCAACATTCAACTGGAATCCAATAAACAGTACCCAAATAGTATCAAGCATATCAAACAGCACCAAAAACGGGTCTGAAATTTCAAATAAGGGAAATTTTCCGGTGCGCTACTCCCGTGCGAACCGTCCTGTCCAGGCGAATAAGCTGTGCGGCCCATTGTAGGTCCCATCAGGGGGGTGGAAAGATCCATGCGGGGCCACCCCATGTATCAAGTTTGACCACAATCCCATGCCCCTGACCCCTTCATTTGTGGCTCACAAGTTTAATGACTTCATATAAAAAAATCAAATTTCAACCCTCCATCCAACGGTCTAGTCCATTTAAATGGGTGCCAACCTTAGGATCGGTTACTATCAAGCGGGTTCCGGTTTTGGCAATCAGTTTGGATTGGTGATAGGATAGGTGAGCCCCACCATGTGGTTTTCACGGTGAGATTCCGTGCAAATAGGATGTAGCCAAAAATTTTCCTTCACATAATATGGAAAGGATGTCCCTAACGTGACTAGGAGGAAAAACTGAGAAAACACACATTTAAACTTTATTTGTATCAGGTCCATTCACCACAAGAAAGGTTCTGAACAGACAGAATTTGACCTATAACCTTCTGGTTTAAAAAATAAATAAATAAACTGCATAAAGCCAAATAAAGACAAAGCTGACCTTTAGTGGGTGGGTGTAAGCTGGACTTCAGAGATCCCAATGCTGTCACCCAGAAAGATTTTTTTTTTTTTTTTTTTGGTAAAACATCCCATATACCCAGCATCCAGGATGTTGGAATTTAGAGAATATGAAAGGAAACAAGGAATTCCATGTAATTACTGTCAAAATGAATTTTTAACAAAATGAACCAAACCTGCTACAAAACCCAGAGAAAAACTTCTGAAAATCTCCTTAATACTTGGTGAATCAAGACTAAATGAGACTACTAGACTAACGAGATGGTGTAGGCCTTGTCGTTCATCCCAACTCTTTAACAAAATGGCCATTGATGCCAGCTCTAACTAGATGATTAGGCCTAGTTTGCAAGATTTATCCAACATTCGTGCGTGCATGCTTGCGTGTGGGTGTGTATGCGTGTGTGTGTGTGTGTGTGTGTGTGTGAGAGAGAGAGAGAGAGAGAGAGAGAGAGAGAGAGAGATATCACTCATACAGCTTCCTTAGTAAAGGTTTCTTCATCATTAGTTTTGTCTCTTCAGTAGAACAAATTAAGCTAACCCCAAATTCGATGGGACAAGGCTCTGATGATGGTGGCGACGACGATAACCATGAAAGAAATAACTAATGAACCAAAAATTATACAATCACCCACATGGCTCACGGTAGAAAGACTATATTACCCTTACTAGCAAAATTCAATTACTTACAACAACATCATAGTTCGCATTCAAATTGTTAGTAGTCTTTTTCAGTTAAAAAAGACTTAATGATGTTACCATTGGTTTCTTAAGCTACATTTTTTGTTAGATTTAATCCAACGGTGACTATTATATAGATTAGTGCCAAATTAGGGTGATTGCGATTAGTAAGTTTAAGGGGGTTAGATTTGTCATGGGGTATCCAACACACAGGTAAAAAGGTTACCTCTCGCGCAAGTCCATGAGAGGTACCTCTTAGCAGAATATTACCTAATATATATATATATATGATGCTCCTAAGCATCTGTCCTGCAGAGAGCTTACCAATGATAATAAAGCCGTTAAACTTGTCAACCATGGATCAAGGGTTTAAGGGCATTGGATCGACTTGAAATTTGATATCTATGGCCTATCCACATGGATCTTTCCATTCCCCCAGTCCCATGATCTGTGGAGCCCCTGGTGGGCCCCAACAACCTCTGTCGCACACGGAACCATAAGAGACAGATGCACAGGAAGGAATGTGCGTGAATACGTGCATGCTTGTGTATAGAAGAATAAAACAACTGTTAGATAGTGAGGCCAAAAGGAAAAGAAAAGGAGGAGAAAAAAACATGACCTGAGGGAAAACAGCCAACAAAAGAGCTCGTAATTTCAAGAGAACAATGTTCCCATCCTGAACAAGCTCTTCAACTTGTGAAATTGCATTTTGAACTGCTGAGAGCTGCTCCAGAGTGTTCATTTCTGGTGGGGCAATCACCCTGAGCTCATTAGCCAGCATTCCTTGGCTACAACATCTAGTAAGTAGCATAAAGATTGCAATAAAGAGAGTCAGAAGTGCAAACACGTGACCAATCCACCCCCTACAATAACATATCAGATAAGAGAAGTTAGTGTGCCAACATGATATATGGGTCAGTAACATGTCCCCAGAATGGAAAAGACTGATGAACTTCAACGTAGTAAGTACAAATGTACAATACAATCAAATGTTGTTATACAAGACATTAAGCTACAGACCAGACAACCAAATGTTTTACATATCTCTTGTTGAGATTTCAAATATTCATTTTATGTAGTATCTTGGGGAAATTTTTGCAATTAATATGTTGTATAGGGTTCTCTTGGGGAGTTTATTGTGCCCTAATTATTCTGATAACACAAGAATAGTCATTAAAATGCTAGGAAGACAATTTGCTAAAATTCCTCTTTATCTTGCTCTTTCTTTATTCTTTTCCCCTCTCCTCTCTTTATTTCTATTGGCAGGAAAATCACCTTCTTGGTATCAGGTGCATAGATCTTCAGTTTCTTTTTACCTAGGGCTGACAACAGCACTTGAATGAGCAGACATCAGCAGCTGGTGGTCGGCAGTAACAAGGAAATGCACGGTCTAGTCTCCCTTGCAGTGAATTTTAGTATTTTTTTTATATTTTTTCCAGATATTAAATGCAGGTTTTTTAATCTCTAGCATGAAAATCCAAAAAAAAAATCAATTTCTTCCCAATCTGTATTGAGTATGCATCTGGAAGTCCTTTAGCTAGCAAAAAGGGTTTGTAGGACATCTCTGGAGTCCCATTTACATTAGAAATTGATTCCAGTGTGCTCTGTAAAGATTTGAGAAAGCCATGGCTCATTCCTGTATATCAGGCACCAAATTGAACATTTGAATATGCAGTTTTTCCAATTCTTTAAAACAGCGACTGTGAGACCTCTCACAAGCCAAGTTGATATATTTTTGGGTTTGTATCAACCTAAAGTATTTTTTTGGTACTTTGGTTTCTGTTGTTTGCCAGACATTTTGTTCGACATGGTATTGTACATTCATCAACAGTGCACTGGGGAGAAATTGCAGGCTCCAAGTCAGGGGGAGAGGTTATTATTGGAAAGCTACTAACTGGTCTGGAGTTACCAAGCCAAATAATGGGATTACAGTGAACTTGTTTAAGGATTCCAAGTCGGGGAGAGGTTACTATTGGAAAGCCACCATCTGGTCTGGAGTTCCCAAGCCAAATAATAATATTACAGTGAACTTGTGTAACAGATGGAATTATACTGGATGGTCATATTCTGCAGAACAGTAATTGGAGGTTTTAAAAGACTCCGGTACATAAATGGCAAGATGATAGAACCAGCTGAGGATGATCCAAAACACGGTAATTGGGAGGCAGAAAATATAATGATCATGAATGATGAATCAGATCCTTAAGAGTTCAACTCCAAGGAAGATTTCTTGGCCGCCAGTTTTACAATTTTTATAACTCCAAACACATAACAGGTCTGTAGCTGTCGCAAGTTCACATAAAAAAGAATAAATTCCATAATTTATCAACTGACCAGAGATATCGCTCGATTTTGACTAAGGTAAAACAGTAAGGGAGATGCCAAATTTCATGGAATGTGGCATGACCTCATTTTGTATCAAATGTCCTTGCTATACAAAAGTACAAATCAAAGAAATAGTCGGCAGATCTACACGTTATTTTTGTGTGGTGGCAGTCGTGGTATTTGGGTTGGGGTGGTGTTGAATCCCAAATATAAGGCAGTTTGAGAGTAAGCTCTTAATCAGGATCCTCTTCCAAATCTCCAAACAGTCTATATTCATTCTTCTTTAAAAAGAAGAGTAGAAGTGTCTTCTTTAAAAAGAAGAGTAGAAGTGAGATTAGCAACTGACTGAGCTAATGTAATTCCTCTGGCCAGCATTTTAGAGATGGTTGAACTAAAGGGTAAGGTGATAGTGGTCAAGAATGTAGCTGTGGCCAAGGGAGTGGTAATGACAGTGGCTGAGGGAGCAGTAATGATTTGGTAAGCATAGAGGTAGATTGAATCCAACAGACACAGATAAACGTCATTATACTCACTATGGAAGATTCATACAAGAATACTAAGGAGACCTGCTGGGATCTGATTGGGCAACCACCAAGGATTACATCTGTGTATTTGGCTGACAATAAAAAGAACCCTTCTTACAGTATCCTCAACCACTAAAAAGGAAGCTCAGCATATCATTGATGAGACCGCAGCTCTTCGTCAGACTCTTGTTGCTAGAGGGATCATCTTCCATGTCATCCAGCATCACACATTTGTCTATCAGTACCTCTACAGATGCTCATATGGTATCCACCTCATCTAGTGGCCCATCATGGATCATTGATTCTAGGGCTACAAATCACGACTATATGCGTACTCAATTCCCATTATACGTATTAAATTCCCTCTGCTAACCAATCCTACCAAAACCTTAAGGCATTAGCAGTGGCAGTGGAAATGCTTTTCAACACTCCCCCTAAGGTGGAACCCGGTCTGCACACTTTTGGTGAAACTCCAAGAGAAAAGTGGAGCATGGGAATCATTTACATACTTCATTGCAGGTATTAAGAGACCATCAGTTGCATGCCAAGTTAAGCAAGTGCGACTTTTGGTTGAAATAGGTAGCATTTCTGGGTCATTATTATTTCTGGTGAAGGATTATTTGTGGACCTAGCGAAAGAAGAGGCCATTACTAATTGGAAGAGACCTACCACAATTTCAATGGTTCGGAGTTTCTTGGTTTGGCAAGATACTACAAAAAGTGTGTGAAGGGATTTTTCTATAGTAGGCCCTCTAACCAAACTCACTCACAAGGATGTTCCTTTTTCATGAGATGAGAAGTGTGAAGGTAATCTCCAAGAATTGAAGAATACATAGACATCGGCTCCGGTATTGACTCTTCCGTCGGGTAGTCGAGGTTATGTAATTTATTGTGGTGCATCACTACAAGGATTAAGATGTGTGTTAATGCAGTACAGAAAAGTGATTGCATATGCATCATGATGCAGGACAAACCCATGGTCCCCATGGGTTGATCAGCAAATGGATGCAGCCCATCCATCTCGATCAAGCCTTTGGGCCCAGCCAAGGATCAAAATAGCAGTTGTAGTGGGGGTAGCGGCCAGTGCGACTAGAACACTACTTTGTGGTGATAAGTAGGGCGCAGTGTGAGTTTTTTCGGTACTTAAAAAATTTGAACCATGTGTAGCGGTCAATCTTGTGTTTTTTTAGTGATTTAAAACCATATGAGGGTAGAGACGACTTTAGGAAAGGATATTGAGGAGAAGAAATAGGAAAAACTGTGTTTAAATTAAAATTATTTGGCTCCACTAGATTTTACACTATAGCGCTGCTATTTTCAAAATAGCATAGCAGCCTCAACCACTACGGCCAATAATACAGCCACTATCTAGCCATTGGCCTAGCCCATTCATTTTATGTTATTTTTTATTTAGAGTTTTAATTTATTTTTTTAAAATTGGATGTTTTAATCCTGGCCATCATTGTGTTTGGATGGTCCAAACTAGTTCGAGGTTATTTTCTTTTCCTATATAATGATGTAAAGCCTCTTGCCTTAGGAATGGTTGAGAATAGTGAAATTGAGTTTTGAATGCTTTTGAGATCTTTCCCAAGTTCTCTTCGAGATCTTTTGCCTTTTGGGTTGGAGTTTGGCGTGAGGCCAATTTTCAGGTTAAGCAGAACGGAAGGGGAATGCGGAGGAGGCCAATTTTCAGGTTCGCCTGATCTACCCACTATCGCTCCATCTCTACTTTACTCGCTTTGCATCCCCCTCCGTTCTGGTTACCTTGAAAATTAGCCTTACACCAAACTCCAATCCAAGAGGAAAAAGAACTTAGAGAGATCTCGAAGAGAACTTAGGGAAGATCCCATAAGCATTCAAAACTCAATTTCATTATTCTCAATCATTCCTAAGCCAAGAGGCTTTCCATCATTATTTAGGAAAAGCAAATAAAATAGAACTAATCTGGACCATCCAAACACAATGATGGCTAGGATTAAAACATCCAACTAAAATAACTAAAAACATAATTAAAACTCTAAATAAAATTATAAAAATAACATAAAATGAATGGGTTGGACTGAAAGGCTTGGTCAAAATAGATGGGTTGGGCCCATTGGTTGGTCCAAGGATAAAAATAGCGGTAGCAGCGGGCGTAGCGGCCTGCCGCCAAAACGCTACGTAGCGGCGTAGCGGTGCGATTTGAAAAAATCGTCAAAAAAATATGAAAAAATTCTAGAAAATCTAGAATATTGGAAAATGAGAGAAAATGTATTTTTTTTGCAAAAATAACTAAGGTAAAGGGGCATAGTGGTCCCCCTTCACTGTATAAGGTCCTATATCGCTGTATAAATAGAAAATAATAGTAATGATCATTTTTTCACATGTGTTCATGTTGCTTAGTTATGCTAACTTAGAAACTAATGAAAAGCTTATAAAAGAAAAAACTATGTCATGAAGTCAAGACTTAAGAGTACCTAGAGAAAAAAATACATCTACCAAAAGGGGTGTCTAATAAGATGTACTTAGAGAAGAATCATTGAGAAGAACTCTTTGTATCGACTGTAATTCGGCAAGATCATGTGCTTTTTGGTGTTCTTTTAAACATAAAAGAGTAGAAGAGTTGTGTAGAAATGTTATTTGGAGAGAAGAAGAAAAAAAATAAGTCTTATTATGCATTTTAAAAAAATTTGAAAAGTAGGAATTTTTCTCACCCTATAGCGGCTCCCTAGCGATCGTAGCGGCCTGTAACGGCCCCGTAGCGGACGTAGCGGCCGCTACGGGTGCGATAGCCGATAAATCGGCCGTAGCGTAGCGGTGGCGGCCACTACGGCCGATATAGCGGCCGCTACGCTACGTAGCAGTCGCTATTTTCATCCATGGGTTGGTCGACTCATGGGGATCATGGGTCCAACCTACATCACATCAAGACATTTGAAAGCTTATGAACAGAATTATGCCACTCATGACCTTGAATTGGCGACAGTGGTTTTTGCACTAAAGATTTGGAGATAGTACTTGTATGGAGAGGAATTTGAAGTTCATACTGATTATAAAACCCTCAAGTATGTTTTCTCACAAAAGGATTTGAATCCAAGACAGAGAAGGGGGATGGAGTTCCTTAAGGATTATGATTTCTCCATCTTTTATCATCCAGGCAAAGCAAATGTGGTAGCAGATGCTTTAACTAGAAAATCAATTCATATGGCTTGCTCGACTGTGGAATGGAGATTGCTTGAGGAAACTAAAGATTTGGATGTAAATTTATGACCGATAGGCGATAAAGTATTGTTGGGAAGCTTCAAGGTTCAGCCATAGTTAATATAGAGAATCAAGGATCATCAAAGAGACAACCCAGCATTGGTAGAAATTTTTGATCGAATGGACAACAAACCAGACTTCTCCATTGTAGACAGCACTTAATTTGTACTTCTAAAACAGATTATGTGTTCCAGACATCCAAGAAATAAAAGATGACATTTTGAAGGAAGCTCATTATACATGTTACACTATCCATCCAATTAGTACCAAGATGTATCAAAATCTAAAAGTATGATTTTGGTTAATTGGCATGAAGAATGAAGTGGCTGAATTTGTATCCAGATGCCTCACATGTCAGTAGGTTAAAGCTGATCACATGAAACCAGGAGATTTACTTCAACCTTTGCCCATTCTTGAGTGGAAGTAGGAACACATTACAATGAATTTTGTTTTAGAATTCCCAATGACGCAAAGAGGTAATGAGGTGATGTCGGTCATAGTGGACAAGTTCGGCCATTTCTTACAACCAAGTTAGCCATTTCTTACCAATAAGAGCTAACATCACCATGGGGCAATTGGCATAAAAGCATGTAAATGAAATTGTGAGACTGCATCGGATACCGGTGTCTATTGTGTCAGACCGGGACAATAGGTTTGTGTCGCAATTCTAGAAGAGCTTATAACGAGCTATAGGCACTCAATTAAGTTTCAGTACTGCTTATTATCCACAAATGGACATACAGACAGAAAGAACTAACCAGACACTAGAAGATATGCTTAGAGCTGGTGCATTGGATTTCCAATGCAAATGGGATGAACAATTACCATTGATAGAATTCACTTATAAAAATTGTTATCACTCTAATATTCAGATGGCTCCATTTGAGGCATTGTATGGAAGAAGTTGTCGTTGTTCTCCTATTTGTTGGGAAGAGGTTGGTGAATGGAGATTGTCGGGACTCATTGGATAAAAACTTCTATTGACAACATTAAATTATATGAGAAAGATTAAAGACAACGAAAGATTAAAGACACCACAAAGCATGAAAAAGAGCTATGCTGATAAACAACACAAAGAACTCCAGTTTGAGAAAGGAGGTTCTGTCTTGCTCAAAGTCTCTCCAACTAAAGGAGCAATGAGATTCAGCAACAAAGTGAAGTTGAATCCAATGTATATTGGCCCATTCAAAATCATTGGACGAGTCAAAAACGGAAATACTTACCAGTTGGAATTACCACAACAACTCATGGGGGTTTATTATGTCTTTCATGTGTCTATACTAAGGAAGTATGAGCCAAACCCATCACATGTGATTGATTTCGAGCCAGTCAATATTCAATAAGATCTTATGAAGAAAAAACAGTAGCAACTTTTGGAGACCCGATAAAAAGGCATTACAGAATAGAACCGTTAGCTTAATCAAGGTACTTTAGGAGCATCATAACCAAACAGAGGCAACTTGGGAGACAGAAGACATCAAGAAGAAGTACCCCTATCTCTTCCAATGAGGTATGTGATAAATTTGGAGGACCAAATTTCCTAAAAATAGGGGTTAGAAATTGTGCTTGTTTTAATTAATGCATTGTTCTTGAAATTCAATTAGTGGGACCCCTACGTTAATTTATGTTGTGTGAGGCCCACAATTTGTCAAACTTAAAGTTATCTCTTGAATTGGGTTTTTATTTATTAAGCATGTAGGACCCATTAGTTTAATATTAATAGAATTCCATTATAAAGAGTTAGTAGGACCCTTGAATATTATTAAGAGGACTAATAAACCAAGAAGGATAGGTCCACTAGTTTAGTAATAGAACGCGCACGGTTCCCCGTGCCCAAGAAGGACCTACGCATGTTTTTTTGATACGGTGGTTCGATCACTAAGATCTAATCCACCAACACCTATTTTTTATAGGGGGTTTGATCACGAAGGTCTAATCCACTTTACAATGATATTGAAATGAAAATAACCTAAGAACACTTGCCTCTTGAACTAAGTCTTGAGATTGCTCTTTGATGCTAGAACCGTAGATCCAAGCTTTGACTCCGTGCTTGCTCCCTCGGTACTGAAGATGATTCTCCAATTAGAATGAAGGAGGTCTAGTTCTAGGGTGACTAAGATATGCCAATGGGTTAGTCAAGTCCCTAGATATGGATCTGTCCACTAAACACTCTTTAATGAGCTTAGAATGCTCAAAAATACAACTATGATGGCCTTAGAGTGTGTGGAAGAAGGTCTTGAAGGCTTGGGAAGGTTTTGCCTATGTGAAGCGAAGGCTTGGGAAGGTTTTGCCTATGTGAAGCAATTTATCTTCAAGGCTCTAGATCCTAGATCCACTAACTACTCTCTCTTGAGCTCTGAATGCTCTTAGATCAAACTACTTGATCCTAAGAGAGCGAGTGGAAGATGATTTTGAGGTCTCTAAAGGGGTTTAATTGATGCTTAAGGAGGGCTTTCAAAATCACATTCATATTGGGAATGAGCTCAAGTATAATTAAATGAGCTGCCAACAGCTAGTCCACGATGGACCGTGACTAACCCACGGTTAACCGCAGACTCACAACGGCTAGTTTGACTCGGAAACAAAACAGCCATTTAGTTGTGGCGGTCAACTCCACGGTCGACAACGGGGGCAGCCGAGGTTGAAAAACAACCTGGAAAGCACATACTGGAAATGTAACCATTAGGGGTCTCGGTGAGCTCACGGTCACCGCACCCTTCCACGGTCGACTGAGGACATTGTGTCAGACAGTGTTCCTGGGTTCAATTGGCCAGTTTTACCCTATTAATTATACCAATTTGGGCAAGGGTTTTGAGGGCCTATTCTTGGTTTGCTTAAGGTCCAATATACCTAAATAGGTTGGCACAAATTGAGATTCTTCCTTGATGAAACCCGGGCCTTCCAAGACTAGAACTTCTGCCTTTGATCTTGATCTTCCTTGGAAAGACTCTAGAGGCAAGATCTTGGACTTTTGACTCGGAATTGACAACCCAAGGGTGGTGCATATATGAATATGGCACTAACATTCCCTACATCTAGTAGGGCTTGACTGAATCAACCTATATTGATGGGTTTTAATGTTAATTGTTGAGAGAACTGATGAGTTAGGTTCTTCTTCGTAGTTCTCTTGAAATAAATGGTTTTCAATAATGATACGATGTACTTGATCTGATTATTGATGCAGGTTAGACCCAAGGTCTGCCAACCCATTGGGCCTAAGTCCTCGAATAGCCAATAAAGAGATCTCCACATTGTACATGACTTTCCATATTTTAGTAGTAGCTGAATTTTTAGGGATAATTATGTGATTAATTAGAAATTTTTATCTTATTTGATTTAGTGTTTATTTTAATTAGAGTTAGAGTATTATGAAGCTTATATAAAGGATTGCAATCCTTCCTCGGGGACAAGTTTTATTGATTAATAAAATTTATCCTTGAGTTTTCTCTCAGTTAATCGTCTGTGTTGTGAGACCAAGACGTTTTGGATCCCATGGATCCTTATCCCTATGCTTTTGGCTTGGAGATTAGCCCGTTGGCTATTCTCTCATTCCTGCGTTGCGTCACCCTTTGGGTGGGACACTGCCCAGACTCGAAGCACGTGCCCGACACATGATGCTCAACGTGGCATGGGGCCTTTTTGCTCTAATACCATCTCAAGTTGTTATCCAATGCACCCAAAATGCCTATGTGTTTGAGGTGAAACAAATTAACTACTTGACAAGGTTAGTGGCAAAGGCCGAAGGGTTTTACTTAGGTGTATATTGTGGATTATCTTGGGACTTTTGCTCCTGTGGCTAAATTGAATTATGTCGAGACTATTTCAGCAAATCACTCTTGGCCTCTATAGAGGTAGATTGTCACTTTTTCAAAGTGAAGGCGACTAATAAGGAGATTCAACTTTTACATACAAGGTCGCATGATCTTACTGCTTCCTCATGAAAGGGTCTCTCAAGGTCATTTCAACGTGCCCTTTTCACGCTATGCATAATAGATACTCATGCATAATTTCTAAGATATGTTAAAATGTATCCGTAACAATGTTACCTAATTCGCAGTTATGGGTGCCAAATTCCGAATAGTTTAGTTCGAATAAATCGCTATTCAATTCGATGAGGTTCGGAAATCTTGAGATCCCTAATTCGTTGCCGTTCGATACTGTAGTTGAGGAAGATGAAAGTACATTCCATTTGGTAGAGTCCGCCTTGCAGTATCATCTTTTGAGGTTGAAGAAGAAAGGGATCATGTAAAAAAAAAACCTTGTTTCTTAGAAGAATGACGATGCAGCCATTCTTCTGTGACGAGTCAGTCCACTTTGCAATAATAAATTCATCCATGGCCCACTTTTGACATGTAATGGGATTACACCACCAAGTAAGAGTCAATCTCACCATTAGAGTTAATGGTAGATATAATCATGATTGCAGTGAAATCTAAATTAAAATGCTAAATTTTACAGTGGGGCCTACAAGTATTGGAGTAAAATTTGATAATGCTTCATCCAAGAGTTGGGTGTTGATTTTGAGCCATTCTGAAGTTTTTGAAGGTACTGCATAATTTTACTTCTCTCATATAAAAGTGTTAGCGAGACACTCGAGATCAATTCTGATAGTTGGATAAGACACATAAGAGGTGATTGTGCTGAATTTAAATTTTATTTAATCATTATATAAAATTTTCATGAATTGTTATTCTTATATAAAATTTTACAACATTTAAGAATTTAGCAAAACATATTTATTTGCCAACCCTATTGAATTATATATCTGAATTAGTACATCGAATTTTTCGAACTCGAACCACGAATTAAGCAAATTGTAAAACAAATCAAACGAGTCGACTCCAGCGAATTTTCAAATTTGATTAAGTGCCGAACTACGAACTATGAATTCGAATGCGAATCCATCGAACTACAAATCAGGTAACTATGATCCATAATTACTGAAAATATTATTAGTGATGCCTTAATTATTTTAACGACACAAGATGTAATCATAGTGCCAGTACAGCTTTTCACTCATCTTCTTCTCTCCGTCTCTCCCCCTTCCTCTCTCTTTTATTCATTGTATGGGCTGGAAAACCACCTTCTGCCACAATGGCAAAATAGTAATTTTGCACCTAAGTTGTATGAGCATAAATACCAATGTCAAGATCTGACACCAACAAGGGTTTTCTATTCTAAACACCCTAAAAATAGAATTTGTGGATTTCACAGTATTATGAATAGGTTTAGATAGTTCTAGAACAGTACTAGGATAGTAAATTTAAAATAGCTTTAGTATACTGGTAAGATACGTATACATGTGGATATATTAAGAATAGATAGCCATACAGGCATGAATTCACATGTTAAATGGGAATTAACCTTCAAATACATACATAGTGGTTGGGAACACGTAAAAAATAAGCACACATGAACACATGTATAGCAAATCCACTATATATGAAATATATATAACAGTATATCTACATATGTGCACGCGCATGTGTATATAAACAACATACCTGCAAATAATGTAAGCAGTCGCCAAACAGAACACCAAAGACTTGAGAGGATCATCCCAAGATGCAAAGAATAAGAGAAGCTTTACAATTTTCATGATAGGTAGTAGCAACTCCTACAAAAACAGATCTAGATATTAAAATTTGAGGGGGAAATGGGAGCTATGATACTAAGGAAGTAGACTTCGTGTGGCTCGTGCTGGAGAGAGAGAGTAATTTTGCCCAAGAAACTAAATAATAAAAATAGCATCCACATCTGTGGAGCCCACCTGGGAGGCTCACCATTCAAGGGAAGGGGGAAGGGTGGTCTAAGAGTGGATTAGCAATGGCCAAAAAGTCATCGTAGTCAATTCAGGTATATATATGTTTTATAGATAGATTATCTAATGGTATAAAAGGTTAGATTTCAATCCAATGGTAAGTATCAGCTGAAAGATTAGGTGTTTGTGAGAGGGTTGTAATATTCACTGTTAAATCACATCACTTTGCCTTGTCACCGTTAAATATTTTATCACATAAAATTTGAAGACATACTAATATAATCAAGAGATCTCTGGGACATCACTAATTCACACTGAGATCTTCCTATCCCTCATCTTGATTGATGGCAGGCCCCATAGAGGTGGAAAACAAGTAATGAAATGAAGTGTGGTTCTCGTTTGAAAACTTTTGTCTCGTTGTATGAAATTTTAAATGCATGTATGCACATGTGTGCATAATGCAACTGTAATCAACCGAAGTTCACATTCCTACATTCATTTGTAGGCCCATTTAGGATGCATGAAAATTTTTGATGCCTAGATACATTATGGCTATGAGAGGGACACTGCACTAAATGGATACCTGATTTAACCAATGAAGCTAACAAAATAAAGAAAAAGTTTAATAATCTCACTACGTGAATCCAAATGGCTGCATACACCTGCTTTACACATGGCATACATGTAAACCCATGTCAATCAGAGTCTCCATTGTATGCAGTGCTTGGTACCAAGATCAAAACAATCATACAACCCAAACCTTTGATTACTGGGACCTTGTCTTTTTGAACGTAGACAATCAACACTTTTGCATTTACATAGTCCATTTCATGTCCATCACTGAAAGACTGTCAGTGTGGTTCTAGGATACACCCCCATCCACAATGGGGCCATAATTTGGGTGGTTTGGATTAAGGCATATGTCTGTCTCAAAAAATTCCACTAAAACTGAAAAACACAAAATGTGATGTGAATAGCATCTGAAATATGTAAAGTAAATGAAGGGATTAGACCATCAAACCTTCATTACGGCTAAATTGGTGTCAAAACCCTCGACTTTAGCCCCATTGACCGTCGCCTGTGCAAGTTCCACCTTTTTGAAGCTCTTCCTGGAGTCCACTACTGCTCTTTCCAAAGTACTCATCTCTCCTACAACAATCTCACCCACAAGGAGTCCCACTTCATTGACAACTTTTGATTCTGCCCCAATCACAGCCCCTAAGCTTGACATCATAGCTAATGCTGATATGGAATACATCCCACTTGCTGCAGTGGAGTCATTAGCACTATCAGACTTCCGTGAGGATGACGTAATAGCTAGTGCTTCTAGTATCAAATCTCCTCCAGGAAGTTGATCAGCAAGATTGAACATAAGAATTGCCTCACAGCAAAGAGGCATGGCAGGAGCCATTTCATGCAGGGCTTGTAATCGCAGAATGCCCAGCACAGCCTTTGAAAGTGCTTCCTCTCGTCGTACTCCCTTAATTTGGTATTTTCTGATGAACTTATGAGCATACAAGATTTCCCGAACAATAGCTAACCAATATTCACGGCGGAAGCGCCCAGTAATCTCTGGGAATTCCATGATAACCGGCTCAGATCTAGAAGAAAGAAGAAAAAAAAAAATTGTGTTAAATAATGGTAATTATTATATAAATAGAGATACCACAACGGGGATGTTTTAATCTAAAACAACCAAAACAGCCCCTAAGCTAGGCCATTTTCTTGTACGATGTGGTTCAGAAAATAATTTGCTCGAGTCCTAATATAGCCATTAATAACTCATCCAAACCTACCCCCACCCATGATGCAGGCCAGACCTGAGGTCTGCCAGCCCGCCCAGCCCACAGGCCAAAGGAGACACCAGATCATGCATCGTGAAGTCTTCTTCGTCTTTTCTAGTAGTAGATGAATTTTAGGGGTAGACATGAGAATAATTAGAAAGTTTTATTGTAGAGAATCTTAATTTCTTTAGACTTTTATTTAAATTAGAATTGTTTCCAAAATAGAACTAGGGTATGAGTCTATATAAAGAATTGTAATCCCTCATTAGGGATAAGTTGATTGATAAAACAAAATTACTTCCTTGTGTTTTCTCTCAGCTATGTGTCCGTGGTGTGAGACCCATAAGGTTTGGATCTTTGATCCTAGGCTTCTACATGAAGAGTAGCTTCAGGCTACTCTTCCCCTACCTGTGTTACGTCAACCCAAAAAAAAAAATCAACAAAAAACCAACACGCATGCATGCACGGGCACGCACACACACAAAAAAATATATATATATCCTACGCTGCCCAAAATATGGATACGGTTATGGACACAAATACGAGGATTAAAAATCTCTGCATTTTTTAAAATCTAGGACACAGATACAAATACAGCTGCCCTAACTTTTTTTCTTTACAATATTTATGACTTATAGAATTATCATTGTTTACATTCCCTTCTAACAGTTTTTATATTGAAAGACAAGAAAATTGATAAAACTGTATGAAATAATGACTTGGTAAAGAGGACATGCTAAACTTGCACCCTGAAGTATCAATGAGTATCAAGTACCGACACTAGCATCATATTGGTCTGATATAGATATAAGGAGCATGTACAAGTATCCAGGTATAATAGACCAAAACAGTGGATGTTTTAATCTTAAACAACCAGAACAGCCCCAAAACTAGGCCATTTTCTTATAGCATGTGGTCTGGAGAAAAATTTGCTCAGAATTCCTAATATAGGCATTAATAATTCATCTAAAAAACAGTGGTCTATAATGTCCATGTACCACATTGATATGGCAAGGACACATCAATACAGCAGGGGCAGATTTACAATGAAATCTGATACAATACAGACATTTTATCCTTGAAGCATCCAGATTTATAGCCACTATGGTTCAAACTGAAAATTGATCATCATTTAGACAAAGCCAAACTATATTTGCCAATATCAGAAACAGGAGAAATTATGTCATTCATACTACTACTTCAGAATGCTTCCGATGGAAACTAACCACCTGATTTTAGCAGCGTATGCAAACTTTACTTGAACAAAGTTGTTCATGTCACACCATTCTCTGTTATGTACAATCCACGGTTTAAAAAGACAGACTCGGGACCCAACTCAGCTCTGGCTGAGTCGCATGGGACTCAGCCGAGTTGGGTCGAGTCCCATTGTAACCCTCAAAAAAAATTTAAAAAAAAAATAGGAAAAAATAAGAAAAACTATAAAAAGTAAAATGGGATGGCCTAGCGGTCCCTCCATCCATGTAGATAGTTTGAATCTTTTTGTTCTTTTATGTTAATGATAGATTTTTCAATTTTGATGAAATAATTGATAACTTTAAATAACATAATGACTAATGAGACAAAGACCAACCATTTAATGACAATTAAAAGTAAAAAAGACAAATCCATATTCCAATTTCCATCAAATTCAAGGTTCAATTAACATATAAAAATTAAAAACCATAACTTAGCTCATTCTTTTAAAATTTAATACCACGTTGAATGCCTTGGGTTTCTACATCTTCGTCGTCGTCGTCATTTTGATTTTGACAATAGTATTGAGCAATATCAAAATGAAAGAAGCCTTGCCCACTCTTGGTGTTGAAGGACCTTGTCCATAATTTGATGGATCCATAACTTAAGGATATGCATGTGGCGGTGGTTGATGCACTGGCGGGGGTACAATTAAGATTCCATACTATTGTTGCCCATACCCATGCTAAGGACCACTGTGCCCACCATACTGCTGCCCATGCTCATATGAATGATCATGGTGTGAGTGTCCATAATACTGTTGCCCATAGCCATACGAACTATCGAACTTGACACCATTTGATGTGGCTGAGGATAGTCAGTTGATGGCTCGTTTCCTTCGTTTCCACCATACCCACCACTAGGCTTACTTCGACCACCATGTCACGGGTCATATACATTAATGTTGTCCTCTCCACCTCCACCTCACTAACTTCGTATGCTTGCTCATTCGGGCCTTGGTCACCTTCGGGTGAGCCACTCTTGCTAGAAGATGATGTTTTGCGTTGTCCTTCTTCTTCATGAGTGACCAACCTTTGACTTTGAGATTGTGTATGGGTGCTCCGCTTATCCTTCGACTTCCTTCTGTATTGGAGAGTTGGGTCCCTAATCCATTGTCTGGCTTTGGCGAGGGCGCCACCTAAACCACCTGCTAAATGTGATGTTGATCTATCTCTACAACTAACATGTTCCGAAGTAGAACGTGTCATATCTAGCTCACGGCTCTGACCATGCTGCTGACGTTGTGAGCCTTGTGATGATGATGTTGCCACATTCTTTCCCTTTTCGTGCGCAGCAGCAGATCTGCGAAGGGGAGGTGGTGACCGTTGTCCTTCTCCTTCTTGATCGGAATCAAAGTCATCAACATCAGCCATGGCTTCATCGAGGAAATCTGTGTTAGACAACATTGGAAACTCTCTTTCAGCCAACCAATCATCCAATGGGTCATATTCCTCAAATATATAATCCAAGTTAATTGGATCATAATCTCCATTGTCTCTTCTCTGGAGATTCCTTGCCCTTAACCTCATGTTATAATGGAAAAAGACCAACTTCCCCAACTTTTGCATTGTTAGGCGATTTCGGCTCTTCGTGTGAATCAAATTGAAGGTGCTCCAATTTCTTTCACACCCCGACGATGATGTTGTTTGGCTCAAAGTTCTTTTTGCAAAATTTCTAAGCTCGGGTACTTCAGCGCCAAATGTAGCCCACCACTCAGCTGTGTTCCAAATAATAAAGTGAATTGTTTGTCATAATTCATAAAGTACTGTAATCATATGAAGTTATGAACGTTAAAGAAAAAATTCATAATAGAAATATACATGGGTCCATCCTCATACAACCCAATTTGCAAATATCAGAACCAAAACTGCCTGGAGTGCCCCTATAGTTTCTCAGCTATAAATTATAAAAGGAAGACACAAAAAGTTAGTAACTGTGACCGTGAGAATGACACTATGACTCCATGAGTCTATGACAGAAATTAAGACAATCAAATAAACAATATGTGATCTGAATTCCTTACTTGATTAAGAATATTAATTTGTACTTCCTTGTCTCTAACCATTGTCTCTAAAGTTTTTTTGAACCCCCGAAAAACTTCTTCATAGTTTGAGAATTGCTTACTATATAGAAGCACTTCGGATTCAAGAAGTATGATGCATGATGTAATTAAATTATTAATATCATATTTAGTAATACATTGAATTCTAAAATAATCCAATACCTGCCGCGTGTATGTCCTGATGTAATTGGCTGTCCCATCGATGATCAATAATTTTCCAGAGCTTCCTATAATAAGTCTCATATTTTTCTCTGGATATTTGTTCTATAGCAAGCTTTGCTCGATTCATACACGTAACCCATCGTGGGCTTCAAATCACCATCCACCAATTTCAAGACCAATACGATAGGTTCGAGTAAGTAAGTAATTCGCTCCGCCCTATACCAGAATTTTGTACCAAGAACAATTTCTTGTACACAGCGTGCTAAAGGCATGTGTGAAAACTCTGAATTCACATATGCTGAACACGTCCAAATATGCATTATGTTAGCCTTGGCACGACAAAGACTCTCAAGGGTCACAAAATGTGTAGCAAACAGTGTAATACCCGACCTCAGAAGCTCACGACCCTGATTCATTTCTCTTAATCGATCGGTCATGAACTGATGGTTGTAGATCAAGCCTATCACCATCTTTCCCTCTTCAATAGTTTTACGGACTTCTTCCAATTTGCCAATGTCCTCCATAATAAGATCAATACAATGTGCTGCACACGACACCCAAACAATATGTGGGTTCTTCTCATGCAGTATCCTTCCTGCAACCTTACAGTTAGCTGCATTGTCCATCACAACTGCCACAACATATTCATCCCACCCATCAATGTGTAGAAGATAACAGGCTCTAGGCCTGCCCAACTGTTATCTTCTACACAATGTGGCGCAAAGTCTCATCGATCAAACTGTACAAATATTGGGCATCCATTATATGCCTAGATGTATCTACAGACCTAATAAAAACTATGCCTGTTACACAATAAGCCGTGAAAGTAATTATGTGCAGCCTATTATCGCTTGTCCATCCATCACACATAAGCGTGCACCCTACTCTTTCCACGTTTGAAAGTGGCCCTCTAAGTATCTTGTATAATCATCATACTCCATCAAGATACTTTCCGCTGATCTCATAAGCAGGAGGTGGTTTAACTCCGGACCCAACCTCAGCTATTGAATGCACCATGGCCCAATAGTATGGAGAAGTAACGACATTTGGTGGAATCCTATTATAATGGAAGAACTTCGAGATTACTCTCCCCATTTTCAAAGCTCTATGTTTCATATCACCCATAAGAGAGCATGAAATTTTTGGTTGCTTCATACTTTGGGTCCTATGTAAGAATGGATCCAAGGACCCCCTCCTCGTTGTGTCCTCATAAGGGTTAGGAGGAGCTCTTGAAGAACCAGCCCCACCCAGTCTCTCATCCATACGAGCCTGCTCAGTTTCATACGCTTCACAACTTGCTCTCATTGCCCTCCTTAACTCCCTCTCCTCATCATCACCACCACCATCAGAGTCATCACCATCAGAATCATCTATCCTGTCCATTCTAGCAATCCTCTCATTCATTTGTTTCTTCTTTTCTATTTCAGACTTCTTTCACCACACAATTTCCCTCATTTTTTTCCTCACTTCAGTTGGGACATTTGGACATCCTTTTACATCCCCTGATATATGTGCTATATGTCGTTTAAATCTATGGATCCTGCCACTCATCGTTTTATGACACCATTTGCATTTGACCTTGTGACAAACACCCTCGACCATCTCTCCATGTTCCCATCCAAGATCAACTTCTTTCTCCTTCTTTTTTGGTGCCATTGTGATCTACTAAGTGGCTGTAATGTGCACAATCATGTTTTAAGAAAAAAAAAAGTTTGTAAAACATAAATCAAGCAAGAACTGAAATATCATAATTAAAGAAAACACATTTTTTTTAACCAAGCAAAGAGTTGAAGATTGAAATATCATCTAGGACTAAAAGCATAACACAGTTGTAAATTGTAGTCATTTAAATAAACACAAACAATTTAAGAAGGTAGAAATTAAAAAAAAAAACAGATTATTAGAAAGTGAAAAAAAAAATTTGATTTTATTTATAAAAAAATGACAACATAATCAAAGAAAACACATCTTTTTAACCATGCAAGAGTTGAAATATCATACAAAAGCATAATACACTTGTAATAATCTATTCTAAAACAATTTAAGAAGGTAGAAACTAAAAAAACAGATTATTAATAATTATTTTAAATAGAAAAAAGTGAAGAAATTACTATTTTTGCACATACATGCATAGATCTAGGTTAGAACCAAAGATCCATGTGATCCACACCGAAAATATTAATCTCATACAAACAAACATAAGTAAAAAATGAAAAAAAAAAATCGATTTTCATATTATCTATAAAAAAAAATGACAACATAATAAAAGAAAACACATTTTTTTAACCAAGCAAGAGTTGAAATATCATCTAGAAGCATAATACACTTGTAATCATCTATTCTAAACAATTTAAGAAGGTAGAAATTAAAAAAAAAAAAAAGAGATTATTAATAATTTTTTTAAATAGAAAAAAGTGAAGAAATTACTAATTTTGCACATACATGCATAGATCTAGGGTTATAACCATAGATCCATGTGATTCACACCCAAAATATTAATCTCATGCAAAAACAAAAGTAAAAAATGAAAAAAAAAAATCAATTTTCATATATTTTTCAAAACAAAAAACGCGACCCAAAAATAAGAAAAAATGCATTTTTTCAACAAATAATGGATGGAAAAAATCATCTTCAAGCAAAACATAGATCCTAACATCTTTCCTAAACCATCTATGCATATAGATATAAGAAATCATACCTCTAAATGCACAAATGAAAAGGCCCTCTTTTATGTGAATAGTAGAATCCAACTTTGGTGAGCTAGATCTCACAAAACAGATGGATGTGAGGCTCAATCTTGCAAGAAATGTGTTTTGGAGGCTCAAATACACCATCTCCTAGCTGTTGCAACAAGAAAAATGTGAAAAAAAGGGCCCTCATCACTTTTATAGTCGGCCAAGTTCATCACTATGCAGACTCGGCCAACTCGGGCGAGTCCACTGGGATTGAGACTAGGCCAAGTCCCAGAGGACTCACCGAGTCCTTTAAAAGTGACACCGAGTCGTGTTGACCCGACTTGGTAAGGGCCGAGTCCGAGTCAGTTTTTTAAACCATGGTACAATCAGACTGATCATGTGTATAAAGTATAACTAGATATTTCACATATGGTCAATCCAATGGTCTTTATCAGTGCGGTTGATGTGAAATTGAACCACTACCCAAACATAGAGTGGACCCAAAAGGATGAAAATTGTGTGATATGGGTGAGTTGGATCAAAATGTGATGGCGGGCCCCACACGGGATAAATCAGGAGTACATGTGATCACTTCCTATGAAACAGATGTAACAAACAATGCTACAATAAGATTGCATGGAACAACACATTTTTGCGGAATTTTATTGACGTATATATGTAAAGCATGAAACAATCTAGGAAATGGGAAATGAAAAGTGTACATATTTTCAAGGGAAAACAAGTTCGTAACTACAATGCCAACAAAGGGCCCATTTGGATATCTACCAAATAAAATGTCTGCAAAATTAAATATTCAAAGAATAAAATATAACAGAATAGAATAGTGTAAGATTTCAATCTAAAGAATGCCGCAAATTTTAGATTGAGTTGTTTGGCAAATGTCTAAGAAAAGTTTCATTATAATAAAAGTATATTAGAGTTCTTGATTAGAGATGGGTTCTTTATCAGATTAATCACTTAGAAAACACTTTATTTGTGCATAATTTGTCTCTTCAAATCCATCAATGAGACCCACCTTTGAAATCCAAACTAATCAAATTTACTTTCCCATATTATTCAATCATTAAGGAAAATACAACTCTAATTAGTATTATGCCCCCACCATAAGATTGATTGCCTACAAGCGGGTAAAAAAAGAAAAAATAATCATATACTTTACATGTCATCAATCTAATGGTGGGATTCACTTTGATTGGAGTACAACTTTTTTTATTTTTTTTGAATGCTAACTTTCATTAAAACCAAATTACTACAAAAGATTTATATTGACCAGGAGATAGAAAAGAAAAACAAGCAAGCTATGAAGCTTTAGACCATCAAATAACGCAACATTGATTGGAGTAAAACTTTCCTTAATGATATAACAAGATAGGAAACCACAACCATCACAATCATCATCATTACCACCATCACCATAATCGACATCGTCCCACCATCATCGCCGCCGCCGCCATCATTATCATCATCAATGGGGCCCATCTTTGAAATCAAACTACTCAAATTCACGTTCCCTCATTTCTATCATTAAGAAAATTTCACTCTAATTAGTCTTATGGCCCCACCATAAGATTGATCACATCTACAACATGTGATTAAAAAAATCAAATCATTGCTTTACACATCATCAATCTGATGGTAGGAATAACTTTGATTGAAGTAAAACTTCCTTGACGATATAACAAGGTGGGAAACATCAGCACCACCATCGCTATTATCATCGTCATTAGTATTATCATTGTCATCATCACCACCTTCATCATCACCATTATCGTTATCATCATTGCCATCACCACCTCTACCACCACCATCATCATTACCATCATTCTACTCTACTTTAGTCAAGGGTCAAGTGAGGATTTTTTATAGCTTTCATTTTGAGAGACTTTTCTCATCGCCGTCATAATCATCATCATCATCATCATCATGAATTCTATTTCTCCATTCTAATCTATCGTAAACCAAATCCTCAAATAGGTTGCACTTCTTTAGATCTATTTTTACTATGTCCATCAACGTCTTCTTTGACCCATCCCTTCCCCTTGGTGGGTCATCAACCTGCATATCAAAACTTTTCCTTACCGGTGCTGTCATTGTCCTATGTTGAACATGTTCAAACCATCGCAAATGGATTTCTCTAATTTTATCGCCTACTAAAGCTACCCTTAAATGCTCCTGAAAGCGCTCATTTTTAATTTTATCATTCCTAGTTTTACCACACGTCTACCTCAATATTCTCTTCTCTGATACACTCATTTTGTGCATGTGTTGCTTCTTAATTGGCCAACATTTTGTTCCATAGGTCATACCTGGTCTAATCGTTGTCCTATAAAATTTTCCTTTCAATCTTGTTGGCATGTGTCAATCACAAAGCACTCCAGAAGTAAGTCTCTACTTCAACCATCTCACTTTTATCCTATGTTCAACATCTTCCTCAATCTCTCCATCCTTACTAATTATCGATCCAAGTTATCGGAATGAATCTCTTTGTGGTATCTCCTGAGGTTCAATTCTCATACTAATTTCGGCTCTTTGTACATGTCCACTCAAGTTGCAGTCCATATATTCTATCTTTGCATGACTTATTTTAAAGCCTCCTGCCGTCTCTCAATTTATGCATTCACACCACCTCTCTATTCATCCACCAACACTATGGCATCTGCAAACAACATACACCAAGATACCTCCTCTTAAATATAAGCCGTCAACTCATCCATAGTCAATGTAAAGAGATAAGGGCTTGAAGGCTGACCCCTAATGCAAACCTATGGTCACTGAAAACCTATGTCCTACTACAAATATTTTTCACACTCATTACCGCTCCCTCAATTTTGAGAGATTTTTCTCTTATAGAAAATTTTCTAGAGGGCAAATGACTCCTAAGCATTTCTAACACTCTATTGCAATGCCATTGATATGGCCATGTAACCTTGCCTATCTTCATTATTGCCAATGCTCTCTTCACTTACGCTACCCTAATTTTGTGGTAGAAAAATATGTCCTGCTAACAAAGTATCTCCTCTCATTCCTATGCTTCCTTTAGAATTAAAAGTTTGATAAAACATTCTCTCCACCTCTCTTTAATATCATTATCATTTATTAAAATCTTTTGATCGTCACTCTTTAATCTTTATACATTTGACATAATCTAAGTCCCTACTTTTCCTTTCCCTTATTCTTGAAAGAAGTGAATTCTCTCTCCTCCTGTTCTCAACTTATTTTATAGGTCCTTTGGAATTTGTATCACTTATTTTCTAATATATACTTTTTATTTTTGTGCTTTACTGTATATCCAAACAGGCCCAAAAGTACCAATTTAGAAGTTAGTTTTACCTCAACAATGTTAAAGAAAGAGTAATGCTTTGGACAAACTTCTTGGAAGAATTTCAACAGTTGCATTCTTACAATGGTTAAAGAAAACAGAATATAAATCTGAATTAAGTGTTTTTCAGCTTGTTTCTACTTTGCTACATAGAAAACTACTTTAATCTAGAAATCTTAGAGGATGTAATCATTAGTAGCTAAATCCAGAATATTTATTAAAACAAGAATAAAAAAAAATGAGGGTTTTGGGTCCTTATGATATTGGAATTTAGAGAAATAAACACACAAATCAATGCTTTATAGAAATATGAAGTTTAGGGGCCTGATCTTGTTATTGGTAAGAAACAAAATCCTATTGGTACAAATCCCTTTCCAACACATTTGTTTGATTAAATTCCTAGGAATTCTAGGAATAGTATACATAAAAGTGGTTACACTTGAAGAAACAAAGCTAAAGATCCATAAATGGTTTTCAAATAATCTCCTTTAATGGAAAGTGAATAAAAGAGAGATGAAAAATGATTACCCAGTCATTACCAAACTAAATTAAATCCTAGGAAAGTCAGTTCCTATCTAAATCTCCACCTTATATCCTTCGGCCTTCATCTCTTTAGCAATCCTTTGCTGCAACGGCTCTTACCATGAATTCCTAAGAATTCAATCCCATGCAAACAAAAGGGGCTTTATGAACCCTCTTAAATAGGCATTGGACTCACAAAGAAAAAAAGGAACAGAATTGAATGGTAGAACATGCATGCTCTGATAAGCAATGACTTACAAGGAAATAGACTTATACATGACTGCCTTGTCAAACAGTCGTGTACCCCATGGTCCAGTCAACTCAGGTTTAACGACCTGTCTCAAATTATCCGACAAGTCATAAATTTTTGCTTTGTCATATGATACGACTCGTAACGGTTCGAAATAAAGCGCATGATCTGTCAGTGTTAATCGACCTGCAGTTTAAAGAAACTTCAGTTATCATTTCGAGGAAATTGATATGATTACAATGCTTGCAATACCTAGGAGTGTATTTGGGTCCTTAAACGAAAAAGGGTCAAATCTTTTAAAAAGAATTACTTCAAATCATTTCATTGTGCATCAGCAAGGACATGGAAATCAAATTATAATAGAAAATTGTTTCAACATTTTTCCCACAAATCATTATCAATAATCAGCATTAATAATGATTTGGTGAGGAAAAAAATGAGAAAATAGTAAACAGTAACCTATCTAATGTAGTTTTCAATTTCCATGCTATGCCAAATGCATTACCATCCATTCCACCTAAGAAAAGATTATCTGAATGGGATACATCCATTTGCACCCAAGAGCTATCTTCATATCAGTAGATCATAAAAGCTAGTATTCTTGAGTAGTTTATTCAAGCAGGGGGTACCAAGTAGAAGTACCGCTGCCACAGCCTATAGGGATTGTCTATGATGATAACAAGAAAGCATACATAAATACTCACCAGGCCATGTAGAAATTCCTACATGTTGAAGTACTGGTTGAGTGGTGACAGTGCCATCCACCTCAAGGACCCTTTCTCCTCTAGGTGATCGAAGACCAGAAAGAACAGACGATTCTGATTGAGCCTTCATCTTTTTTATTGCTCTATATAAATATTAAAAAAAAAGAATACTAGATTTAGAAAGAGAGAAAAATAAAAAAGACAATCTATCACTCTGTCGGTACATGTTCATGCAGGCAAGTTTGGAACTAAAGCAAGAATCTAAGTTAACACTTGAAAAAGGAAAGATGTAGAAATCGGCTGCACACATTTCAGAAATCAGCTTAGAGTGCTAACCTTTCTAATGAACAAAGGTACTTTTCATAGACAGAGAATGAGAGCCGACCTCCAGTTGAAGCTGTAAGCACATCAAAAAGATCGGAACTTGTAACTACGTCAGCAATAGTTGGAATAGCTGGAGCTATCCGAGAAAAGGCTTCTTTGCAAACTGAAAAATCTTCATCTACCTGTGATAAAGACGAGAAGAAATATGAACTGACAAACTAATTGCATAAACTTATTCATTTCGCCGTAGGAGTTTCACATTTCGAAGAATCCGATGTTGTCAATAATATCTTGATCAGAACTGGCTGAGGAAATATTGCATAGTACGATTTCTAGCCCATATGAACTCTACATGCGGGGCCAAACTTTTGGTAATTTAAATCATTGATGTGATGGGACCTATCATGAATGGAAGAAAATCGAAAAAAAAAAACCCACCAAAATCCTAAAAGCAAATCTTGCTCCATTAAATGTGCATCACTAGCAAAGTGTCAAATAGCAAGGCAGTAGCAGCAAGACTGGAATTACAGATAGTTATATTAGGAATGGCCCATACAATGATTGAGCTCACAAAGTTAACAGCTTAGATTATTGAAAGGTGGAAACCACATGCACTCTAACTAGTCAAACACTGAAACAGAAGGAAAAAAAATCTCTCAAGCAAGTATCATGCAATGCTTTTATAAAGCATCCTATCTCCAAAGTCCACACACATAGGACATATGTATTAGATCAGGATATCTAGGGCATGCACAAAAAAGGACCAGTTGGATGATCCTTGCCATTGAGTACTTTGATCTTTAGAAACAGTCCAATCAGCAGTTCGCATTTGATAGGAAAAAAGACCTTTAATAGGTAGCCAGGTAGAGTGATATTTTTGCTATGGCCAGATGGTGCATCCACACTAGGACCAGATTGATGAACCATTCAGATATCATACATGTGTCATGTATATTAGATGTTTTGCCAACTTTATAATCAAATATGAAAAGATGAACTTTTTCAGCCAACCTTAATTACAGCTCAAATGCAAAAATCGCCTTTCAATAATTTTCTCAAAAGCTTTTCTTACACCAAGTTAACCATAAAAAGATGAATCCCTCTCACCTTAAGCAAAGGTTGGTTGGAAGCAGCAGGAGCTTCCCAGGCAAGCATCATATCAATGTCAGGTGTCGAAAGCTCTTATCTCCAAGGTGACCAACTAATTGAGAAGATAGAGCGAGTGCCCTGAAACAACAGTACTCCAAAAAGTTCCTTGCATACCGTGACGGAAGTTTTAAAGAATCAGAAGCCTTAGCATCAAAGTTCTGCCGGAGCTCACCCATGGAAACATCAAGAATACTGCAAAATAGAAAGCCAACATGAACACTAGAAAAACATATGGCGAAAAACAACAAAGAAACCATATTTCGAATTTTTGTGATATTCATTACTAAAGATCATTATTTCGGTAAATCAAATAGCATCAAAAGTTACATAAAAGAATGGAACTGACTATGTCCGTCATGTCCATCAATCCATGATGTCCAGCCCCAACTGGGAAGAAGAAATGAAATTAAATGTAACAAGTGTTCTGTGCATCAATTCCTAACCACTGTTGGCGCCTAATGAACAATTTTGCAACAGAAAATGAAGTAAAAAGTATGGAAACTAACACATGAACTTACCAGGCTATCAACGCAAACACTTCCTTCTGAAATAGAAAATGACCCAGTTCATGGTAAAACTATAATAAAGGGCAGTCTTCAAAGCAGAGCAATGCCAATTTAAATTCTTACTTACAGAACAGAAAGTCTGATCCTCATCTCAGTCCAAATGCAGGTTAAAAATAATATCACACAATTGTATCAACATTTTACGCATGCAATCACTTTATTTTGGCCAACAGACAATTGAATTGACAGTATAAAGCGCAGAAGAAAGAGGAAAATAAGCATACCGAGAGCATCGACCGACGACTACATTCGCCAGAGGAGAGAGCTCTGAAATCCAGTTCCTCCGCGCAGATGGAGACTTACTCATTTCCTCGAATTCCTCGTCAAATGAACTCCGGCTGCTGAGAATCCATTTAAGTGATCCTTCTCTTACAAGACCCTCTAATATGTTTCTAGTCTTGTCCATCATCTTCAACCAAACTCCAATTCCAAGAGAAGACTCTTGTAATTGAGGCTTTCTTGTTTGAAACCTGAGTTCCAATCCCCCAGTCTCAAACTCACCCACAGCTTTAGTTATGTCAAATATTCAATATTATCTAAGATATGATTTCATCCACATTTTCTGATTTGAAACACTTTTTTCCAAATGGAACACTCATTTCCTGCTCATTTCTTGGGAACCCAGCAAAAATTCTCAAAGTTGCATCCTTCTTCTGTAAAACCCAATTCCCAATTCCACTTCATTGTTCTTAAAAACCCAAAAGAAGTTACTCCCACCTTTTGTTCTTCCTAATGAAAGAAGAGGAAATTGTTAGAGATAACTTATTTCTCTATGTAAGAAACTAAAAACCCACAAAGAACTCATATACTAAAAACTGATGAAAGGAAGGAGATAGAAAGATTCCAGACCTCTCGAGTGATACCTTCCTTCGTAAGGAGATGATTCTTTTGATGATGTTGTTATTAGAATTTGGGAATTTGAGCAGAGAAGATAAGGAAAGGAGATGAGAGAAGACAAAGACGACGCAGGGGCGGGACATTGAGCTGTCGTGAAAAGCTCTTTCCATCTGGTTTTGGTGTGGGGGTTGTCACAGTTGTGATCAGCATGCGAGGGCACTTTATCCAACACGATTTCAATACTCGAGGGAAAATATTTTGTGCTGGTTGAGGTAGAAGTAACAGGATCTTACTGGGAAAATCATCTTACATGCAATGTATACCAAAAATGACCAAATATTATATATCTACCATAGTAGTCCCAGGGCCCTTTTTGGTGGTTCTTTTTTTTTTTTTTTTTTATTCGGAGTGGCGATATCCCCACTCAACTGCATGTATGAGCAAGGATATTTTCACTCATTTTTTCTTATTCTTCACAATTAAGCAGTGATATCGTCTTTCGAGTTAGATTTAGAAAAAAAATCTTCCTATTTTTGGATGGTTGTCGTCTGGTGATCTCAGACGCAAATATAGAGTTGGTTTAGGTGTTGTGAATTGGATTGGTAGGGAAGGGGGATGCAGTGGGAATAAGATGAGATGATGATGGGGTAGAAATAATTTGGAAATCAATAATAATTATGCAAGGAAGATGAGAAAAAGATGCTGAAAAAGGTGGATTGTAGTGAGTAAGAATGGAAGAAGAATAAAGAAAAAGAAAAGAAAAGAAAAGAAAGAAGAGAGAAAAAGATGGGTTTAAGAAAGAGAGAAAAGGTGGGTTCCGTGAGATAGAGTGAAGTTTCGTTCGTTTGGTTGGAATAAGATGAATGAGTTCATATGGATTTGATTAGGTTGTGGGAGAAAAATTGATAAGGATGGCGATGGATTTAGATGATTGTATGTGAAACTAGGTGTTTCGGTAATAAGCTTCCACCCGCACCCAAGTCTAACACCATTGAAGTTACCATATAATGAAGAAAAATGTTGTGCAGGTAAGGGGTTAGTTGGTAGAAGTAGAAAGAGTTCGAGGAGGAAGGAGGAAGGAGGAAGGACGAGAAAAGGGAGGAGGAAGAAGAAATGAGCGAGATATCATTGCTCATATATGCAGGTGAGCGGGGATATCGCCAGTTTACAAGACAACAAAAAATAAAACAAAAGAGGCCCCTAGAACTACTACGGTAGATACATATCTTTAAATCATATTTTATATATAATGAATCAAAGGGGATTTTTCCGAATAAAACTCTCTAGAAGTAAAGTTTTTTGTGGCCTTTTTTTTTTTTAAGTTTTTACCCAACAATAGGGGTCTAGACCTTGCCCTCACGTGAGGTGATGGAGCCCTTGGGAGGGAAAGTGGCATGCCCAGGGTTCAAATCTGGGCATCCAAGTTAGAACTAACGCCCCTCTTACCACTCATGTAAGAGGCCATTCTCAATCATTTTAGAGGTTGAAATTCTATTTTCGGTAGGTTGCAATCAATCAAACGTAGTTCAAGTAATAAACTTTAGAGACAAAAATTACCTTATCACATAAAAACAAGCAATAGTAGTCTCAAGATATATTGAAAGTCCTTCGGGTGGGCATCGAGGAGTCCAGATCCTCTTGGAGCATAGGTGTGGTAAAATATTTGTTTCAAATAATTTGAGGTAAAGTAAAAGAGGGGGAGAGGGAGAGAGAGAGAGAGAGAGAGAGAGAGAGAAGATTAAAAAAGCACATTTTTGTCATAAAATTTACTACACCAAACATCACATGCGGTACATGCTTTGGCTTTACTACTCTTTGTGTTAAACAAATGTGGCAGGAGGGTCTCATTCAATTTTTTTTCTTTTTTCTTATTTCTTATTTTTTTATAATGACAAGGAACCTGCCAAGCCCCTTATGGTTGATCATTGGTAAATCCCTAGAAACACAACACCAACCACTGGCACTACATATGGTAAAGTCTAAAAAATGGAACTCAAAGTAGAACAGAACCCACAAGGAGTCTGACAATATAAGAGTTGTCATTTGATCATCTGCCATTAGTCATAGGTCATTCTTATGGCTGAAAAAAAAAAAAAAAAAACCACCTTCCCCTTTCTGGAATTAATGTCTTACAAATTTTCTAGAATTTTGTTCACGTTGGCCCCCATAGAAATTTCCCCTTCATGTATTACAAATTTTATAAATTCTTTCACAAGGTATAATTTCTGATTCTATCACTGGGTGGGGCCAACTTATATTGGAGCAAAATAGACATTGACTTTTTGAGATTCAAAGTTTGGGCTAGTGGGCTTCATTATGGAATTCCCCTCCTTCCACTTAATTAGGATCAGACTCCGCACAATGAGTTATCTACTAAACTTACTAGTACAATTCGAACCGAGTCGGCCTTTGATCCATCTATATACTTTTAAATGAAATGAGAGTCACAGGTTGCTCAATTGTTGAGCAACCCCGTCTCTCACCAGTTGCTTAGGGTTTAATTAGTGGTCTTCCAACATGTATGGGCTCTCTCTTCATGTGTGTGCAGGCTCTCTTTCCATTTGTGCAAACTCTCCTTACGTGTGTGTGTGGGTGCTCTCATGGCTCCTAGCTCTTTAGTTGTGGTAAAGAAAAAGAAGTTAAAAAAAAAAAAATTTATTAAAATAATGTGTTTAATATATTTTAAGAAATGTGATTGATGTGTTTCTTTAAAAAAAGAAACAAAATATTTTAAACCATATCTCTTCTCACGTTGAAGTGGTTATAATTTTATACAACAGAGTCTATTTAGTGTGAATTCCATTCGCTGCCTACCAATTGTCATCAATTTTTTTTTATAGTAAGAATTTATTGTTCCAACTTCCAAGACTGGGAGCATTTGTTTGAATTTTCATATAATAACCTTTTGAACTTCTAATATATCAAGGTGACCCATATATGGATGTTTATGACCTGGGTCAGTAGCTCCCTCACCGACATTAGATTGGATTTGATTTTTATATTTTTACACCCAACTAATTAAGTTGGTTGGGACCCAAGAGAGAGCGTGCATATGCGCAAGAAGGTAGAACACTTAAGTGGGAAGGAGTCTCATACAAGCAGAAAGAAAGCCGACATAAGTGGAAAAGGAGTCTACACAAGCGAGAATGGGTGACGTACCCGGAGTTTGAACATGACGCTCCTTACCACTCGAGTATTGTAGGCTCGTGGGATGGCCTCAAGCTTAATTTCCTAGCCAGATAATTAAGTAAATAGGGATTAGGCCTATGTATCTGAACAGGCTCACCACGTTTAACACAAAGGAATGCACATATTTTACAAAGTGATTGTGCTTGGGTTGTATTTCAGGCCTATTAGCTGGAACCAAGCTTAACAATTACGCCCTATATCCAAAACAATTACGCCCTATATCCAAAATGGATCATCCTTACATAGGCTCAGATCGAGACTCATCAACAGCCGTATATCCATGAGTTGACTTTATATCCAATTTTTTGGTAAATGACTTTATTTCCAATTGATTTCTACCAATGCATTCATTTGTTTTTATTGTGTCATCCTGGCACTGGAATTTCTAGTTACATTGACCTCATAACTTTCTTTGTTAAAGAGACCAAACCACTAATGGAGTGGTGTAACAGCTCAATTTCATAGTACCAATCCGGGATTGATCCCTTATTCATGCATTGGAAGTTCCACTCCCTCGACAGTTGGAAGTTCCACTCCTTAGCCAGTGAAGGGGAAAGAACGACCGCATGTGGATGTTTCCAATGTTCCTTAATATCAAACAGCAAACAACGTGTTACGCCCCAATTTGATAAGCATGGGGATTATGTGTGAGATTAGGGATCAATTAAGAATTCTTATTATAAACCACACACAATGGCCTCTAATTATGGTCCTGTAGGATCAAAATTCACGGTGAGGTGTAAACATTTCTTTGGCTCACCGATAAAATGCCAGAATCTTCACAGTAAACAGATGAGAACAATATTGAATAATTAAGGGCAAGCATATTATCAATTACTAAAGTTAAAGTTTGATAAAATGTAACAAAAGAAACTATCCATTAAAAGGCATGAAGGCGCTCGGATGCAGGTCATGATGACTCCAATAATGCTCACTCGTGGAAGTCATCAGGCCGAATCCACCTACATCGCCTCCGTCTCCTCTTCGAGATCAGTGGGCTCGGTATCATGCACCAAAAAGTAGCATCATCAGACTACAAATAGCCGATACGTGGATATACATAAATAACAATAGATATATAGTAACAACGATAGGTGGATATACATAAATAACAATAGATATATAGTAACAAAGTGAAGTAAAAACAATGTGATCATGTTGAATTCCAATAACACAAGTTTAAGCATAAGTGCATGAATTTCGATAAACAATGACCCAATTAAGACGATAACATAATCACAACATCCTAACAAAGAGGCGGTCCTCATTTGCTAATCACTATGGATATTGTCACTGCTCTCCTTACTTATACTAAGTTGTGATAGAGAATATACACAGGAGAATAGCCCGACCACAATGGTACTTCAGAAAATAAACATCAAAGTTTTTTTTTCTTTTTTCTTTTTAGGTACCCGATGGTGTACATCCATTTCAAAATCGATATGCAGTCATAAAACAAATATCATATCACAGTGGTGCCCCAGCTATGTTAGACATTAACAGTCGAGTAGTGCCTGACTAATAAAATCCTATCAATACAATTAGTGAGGGATTAGACTTGATTAACTTGCATTAACAAGATTCGTAAAATGAAAGAAAAACTACTTTGCATCAATCAATCCTTTAATCAAAGTTCAAACCATCAAAACAATATACTGGTCCTCCCAAATCCTTTACAATCAAAGCTGCCTGACCTCTACACCTCAGTCAGTCCCAAAACAAATGTACGAAATATAAAGGGGATCCTAAGTCCATCTAAGTTCTCATTGTGATCCTTACAGACACGTTTGTGTATAGGCAATTTTCATGGAGAGATGAAATTTCCACATCAGTAGAGTCTATGGTTTTTAAATACCTCGGAAGAGGTTTTCCCACAAAGTTAGAAAATCATGTTTGGTGCAAAAAAGATTCCTCCATGAATTGGTGCTAATGTTGTTTGGTGCGCCAGCAGATTCCTTATTGAAAACTAGTATTAAAGAGGAGAGTGGAGAAATGAAGTAATAAAAAGGTAAGAAAATTTCTAGGAAAATGGATTTCCCATACCCCACATAGGAACTATATTTCCACACTATTCAATGAAAATGCCGACGTAGCGGAAAAGCATTTTCGCAGAAAATTGCCGCACCCCCCGCATAGGAACAAACGCATGAAAAAATAGTACCTTTTTTTTGCGGAAATGAGTTACACAAACGTGCCCTACAATATAATTACAAAGCTGAAGAACATGCTCATGGCATGTGCACATAATGTCGTAGTATACAATTCAACTCTGATCATGCAATAGTCAAGGAGAATTTTGATCCAATCCTAAGTCAGTGATTGCCCTCTTGGTGCATCCAACGGTAATAGACATCATCTCACCTCACATCGCCCTACATCCGACTTAGTTTGTAAACCATACGTTACCTAGACAATCCGTAAGGGTATGTTAGCTCGAACATCTCTTACTAATGGTCTCCCAATTGATCTTCAATATTATGTGGTGCCAGGGGTCCCAAACTAAGTCCACAAACCTAAGTTAAAGTCCCATTTAAAAAAAGAAAAATAGGTACCTACAATTAGCCATGTCTCTACGGCTAGCTGTAACTTAATCGTCCAAGTTTTCCTTTAATTTTGCCTTGTTAACCGTGAACCCTCATGGTTACCCATGATTACACTACGATGAGCTTATGGCTAACCGTGAGGCTCATCGTAGAACAAATTCTGTCAGTCAATCAATGCGTGTATGTAACCCACATTAATTTGTGAATAAAAGATTTTCTTTGTGAATAAAATCTTTAAAAGAAAAATAAAGCTACATAAACCACATTTTAAATCTAAAGAAACTATTTCTATTAGTATATTAATTGTGTATAACATGTATGTAGATAATATATATATATATATATATATATGGAAATATTCAACCCATATATGAAAATATTCAAGTGAGAACTAGTTCTCACCTACTATATCAGAACTTTTTTGCAGGGCCTAACTAACAACACATCCAAACCTAGCAACCAATAGGGAACCCCCTGATAGTCACTAATCTCAAGGATTGGCACACATCCGATTGGACTGAACCGTTTGATCGATGATTGAATACTTTTTTGAATATGAAGCCATTAAACTAGTGGGCCACAGATGAAGGGGTTAAGGGCATGGGTTTGGGGTCTAACTTGATACTTGGGGTGGTCTCACATAGATTTTTCCATCCCTCCTAGTCCCATCCCTAAATGGGGCCCACAATTGGGCCCAATAAAAAAGTTCTCATATAATATGTGAGAATTAGTTCTCACCTGAATATTACCCATATATATAATAGTATCCAATGCATACGGTGTGAATTTAGTTTAAATACACATCTCAATATGGGGCCCACATGGAATCCCAGTTAGGGATGGGACCCATATAGGTCTCTTCATTTGCTTGAGGCCTACATGCCTATAGAATATGGGCCCATCCGATTACCCTAACCCCTTCATCAACAGCCAACAAGTCTTATATCTTAAAAAGCCCTTTAAAATTGGCCTGTCAATCCAACGGTACAGATCATTCAGATGGGGCCCATATATTTGTATACATGTAGGCCCCAAGTAGATGAAGAGATTCACATAGGTACCATCCCCAAGTGGGGTTGTAGGTGAGCCCATCAAGGTGTGTATTTAAGCTAAAATGCACGCTGTGTAATTGCTATATATATATATATATATATTAATGGAAAGTGGGCCGAGCCAGGTGTGGCTTGGTCCTCAAGGTCGTGGGCTTTTCAAAATAGGCTCTTATTCTACCCTAGGGTTTTACGACAAAAATAAAAGCCCTCGTTTTACTGGCTGGGCTAAGCCGGACCTCGTCAAAGGGTCTAATTGACAGTCGTACGTATTCCTCGCCATTGGTTCCTCATAGGGCACTCTCCTTGTCTAAGACTCTTTTCCTCCATTGGGATGGGTAAATGGGCCAATTCCTATAAGATGTTGATTTGTTTTATAGCCTTTAAACTTCGAGCCCTAACCCTGGTGTAAATCTCATGGGACCCAAATCTTCTGAATCTTTCTTAGCCATGGACAGAACCAACAATAGATATCCAACATAGGGTTGAGAGGGGTCAATTGTCCCCTCTCAACTTGTTAATTCCCTATAAAATAGGAGAAAGATATCCAACAATAGATTTTGATTCTATCATTTTGCCCCTTCTCAACTTTCTTTTTTCTCTTGTTTGCCCCTCAATGCTCTTTTTTCCCCTCTTAGTAAAGAATAAGACTTTTGAAACACATTAGGGGATTTTGGTATGTTATTTTCATAAAAAGATAACTCATCAAATCACCAATAAGATATGCATTATACTATGATTTTTCTTCTTTTATTTTTACTTTTTCTTACCCATTATTGAGCAGAAAATTTTAATCCTCTCAAAGTTTGAAATTCATAATCATCACAACTCATTTCATTTGTTATCAAAACTTGTATTCATAACATGTTAACTCATAATTTAATTCGTAAGTAATAAATTTCATGTGGCTTACTATAAATATAGAGGTGCTTAAAAGTTTTTTTTTTATACTAATTACATGACAAGGTTCCATTAAAATTAGTGATTTTATTAAAGTTTTGGAAGGATTTGAGCTCTAAACAATGGGCCCAAAATCATTATTTTTTATAAATGTCAACCCCATATTATGATGTAGAAAATTATTTAATTTGATTCTTTTAATTATAATCACGTACTCATGAGTAAAACTGCTAAAATTATAGCCAACTCACTCATGGCCAAATGGTGGTTGCACTGGTTACACACACACGCTCAAGCATTAATTCTTGGGTATTCACATTGAAAATATCGCTATTGACAAGTTGGTCAATATAACAAAAAACAAAAAAAAAGAAAAAGAAAAAAAAGAAAAGCTAAAATCATATAATTTACAATCTTGATCTAGTCTATTGTACCCATTTTTTTTTAACGTTGTTGAATATAAAATGCAGTCTAAATTCATCTTTTTTTTATAATGTAATAACTAGTTTTTCACTTTTTGTACCCATTATAATATAATAAATATTTTTGGGGTATGATGTAATAACATTTTTAATTCGTTCTCAAATTCCTCATTAAGAGAAACTTTTGGCCCTTCTATACTAAGAGAAAAACAATGGCTCAGCTGTTTTCAGTTGAATCGTTTTTGCTCTTCATAAACTTTTAGAATTATGAATTCTGTAATTCATAATGTTAAAAGCATTTTTTCATGAGGTTTGAAATTCTAAATTCTAACAATAAATAAAGTATTTAAAATGTCAAAGAGATAAAGATATCATATCATGTCATAAATCTCCAATAAATTCAATTTCCTATTAGAAATGCCCCAAACGGAATAGACTCAAAAGGGGCACTCAAAAGCACATATTTCCTTTGTGTCGCCAATCTTGAAATCCTTTTTTCTTTGTTGGACGAGGTAAGTGGACCCCACTGACCATTGTATGTGTAATGGTTTTTGAGTGTTGCTACCAAGAAGAATGAGAGAGCTTCCTCTGTTACGAAGGCCACATAGGATTTGTAGATGCATTTCGAGTAGCTGTCACCACTCCAAACACTGGTCGCCCCCAGTGGCGGACTCAGGATTTTCGTTTGAGGGGTGCGAAACGATGGCAATTGAAAAGGTCCAAAAATATTATTTTCTGATACTTTCTTCACATTAGTAATAACAAAAGAGAAAATGTATTATATTTAAATGATTACAAAAGTGTATCAACTACATTTTTTCATCAAAAGTCATATATCAACTATACAACAATGCTTTTACAATTGCCCTCGACGATTCTTCATGTTTTGTGTTGGAAAATGGCCTAGAGAACTACTATTTTTTGTAAACTTCGACCCAAAAACTAAGTGAGACCCACTTATCATTTTAGGTGGGAATACATGGGTATGTAATCTACTCCATGAGTAGATTAGAGACATGTATTGAGTTGCTCTATGCCATTAAGGAGTGAATGAGAAATTGCCTCCTAAACACCACTACTTGAACATGTTAAACATGGAAACAAAAGGAAGTGGTGAACTTGCTTCCCACATTGCTTGGGAGCAAAACATTCCTTGGGTATAAATACACTTACCTTGGTAGTATAAGGTGAGCCCCAAGGGGCATCCCACTTTTGTGGAGGAGGGAAGACCTAGACCAAGGTGGGGTCACCACCACGTGCGCGTGCGCCGCCCCGCCCCGGGCTTGGGCTTGGGCTTCACGCGTGAGTTGGGCCTGGCTCGGCTCACTACTCATTTTTTTGGAGAAATTTTATTTTATAAAATTTCTTTTTTCAAATGGGATGTATCCTTAGGTGGTGTGTCCTTTCGCAGTTGAAAGGGTGTGTCCAAACCCCAAGAGGTGTGTCTAAAGAAGAGGTGCATCTGTTCACCTGAACAGTCACTGTTCTGAACAGATGCAACCCCCCATGAAAGGACTTGATGCAAGCTATAAATATGCATCTTGTCCATACGTTTTTGCTCATCCAATCCACTGCTGCTGCATTGCATTTCGAGTCATCTGAGTCCAGAGAGAGAGTCATGTTGCACTGTTGGTTCGCCAGTCACACAGTCTGTAGTGCTGCAACTGTTGTGAGTCTGATCATTGTATCCTGGGAGACAGACGCTGTTGAAGCTCGTTAGCACCTTAGCGAGGGCGAATTTTGTCTTAAGGACATAGTGTTTTAACACTAGCCTTGATCAACGTTATTCTGCAATCTCCTGACAGAGTACTGTTTTTCCGCCTTCAAACAGTAAGTGCATTTCTATTTTAATTTTAGAATTCAGTTCTATTGTTTTACTTCACTGTTGTGAAGAACTGTTTCCTAATACTGAATTATTACTGTATGTACTCGGGTTAACAATCTTAAGACAAAATTCTTTTTCATTTCTGAGTACACTCTGTTAACAGTTTTACTTCAGTATTCTGGTTTCAGTGTATGTCAGTTTCACTACTGGTTTCTAAATCTTCTGGTTCTGAAACTAGTATTGTAAAACTGAGTTTCTCCTTTTCTATAACTAGTTACAGAACTTCAGTGTGTTGTGTAAAAACTTTCTGGTTGCCTCAGTATACAGTAACTGAGTTTATAAGTCTGCAGTACTCTCTGTGTTCATTTAATTTCTGTTATGTTAACAGTAATGGGTATTGAGAATAATACTCCAGTTAGTACCCCTACCCCTGTTATGGTGAACCATGGGGAGAAACCTAAGAAGTTTAATAGTACTGAGTTCAAAAGATGGCAATAGAAAATGTTGTTCTATCTCACTACCTTGAACTTGGCAAGGTTCCTTCATGAAGAAGCTCCTGCTTTAATGGAAGGTGAGACAGACAAGCAAGTTGTTGCTGCTGTAGAGGCCTGGAAGCATGCTGACTTCCTCTGTCGGAATTATATCCTCAATGGACTAGACAACACATTATATAATGTGTACTGTTCATTGAAGACTGCTAAGGAATTATGGGATTCACTTGAGAAAAAGTACAAGACTGAAGATGCCGGAATGAAGAAATTCGTTGTTGGCAGATTTCTTGACTACAAGATGATCGATTCCAAAGCAGTAATCAATCAAGTTTAGGAACTTCAAGTAATTCTCCACGAAATTCATGCAGAAGAAATGTCTCTTAGTGAGTCTTTCCAAGTGGCAGCAATCATTGAAAAATTGCCACCACTTTGGAAGGATTTTAAGAACTACCTTAAGCATAAGCGAAAAGAGATGAAACTTGAAGATCTGATTGTCAGATTGAGGATAGAAGAAGACAATCGTGCATCTGAGAAGAAAGCAGGAAAAACCTTCACTGAAGCCAAGGCAAATGTGGTGGAACATGGGAAGAATCCCAAGAAGAGGAAGAACAATCCCAACGGTCCAAAGCAAGGTCCCAATGATAATAAGAAGTTCAAAGGGAACTGCTATGTATGCGACAAACCAGGCCACCGTGCTAAGGACTGTCGTAAGCGTAAGGATCAAGGAAATACAAGTAAGAAACCAGCGCAGGCCAACATGACAGAACTGGACACTCTCTCCACTGATGTTTCAGACATCAATCTTTCTGCTGTGGTCTCAGAAGTCAATTTGGTTGGCAACACCAGAGAATGGTGGGTGGACACTGGGGCCACTCGACATGTCTACTCAATTAGAGAGATGTTCTCCACTTACCATGCATCAACTGGAGAACAACTCTTCATGGGCAACTTTGCCACTTCTAAGGTTGAAGGCCAAGGACAGGTGGTATTAAAGATGACTTCTGGAAAGGAACTCACCCTCAACAATGTGCTGCATGTACCTGATATTCGTAAGAATCTGGTATCAGGCTCACTACTGAGTAAGAAGGGTTTTAAACTTGTATTTGAGTCGGATAATGTTGTACTCACTAAATCTGGGATGTACGTGGGAAAAGGGTACATGAGCGATGGGCTCTTTAAAATGAATGTAATGACAATTGTACCTAATAAGAAAAATTATTCTGCTTATATGCTTGAGTTCTCTAATGTGTGGCATGATAGACTAGGTCATGTTAATTATGATGCTTTGTGTAGATTAGTTAATATGGAATGTTTGCCTAAATGTAGTTTTGATTCTAGTATCAAATGTGAAACTTGTGTAGAGGCTAAACTTACTAGAACTTCTATTCATTCAATTGAACGAACTTCTGAACCCCTTCAGTTAATTCATTCTGATATCTGTGACCTGAAGTTTGTTCAAACTAAAGGTGGTAAGAAATATTTTCTTACATTCATTGATGATTGCACAAGATACTGTTATGTTTACTTATTGAGAAGTAAAGATGAGGCCTTGGAAATGTTCCAACATTACAAGAATGAGGTTGAGAATCAACTTGATAAGAAAATCAAGGTGATAAGAAGCGATAGAGGTGGTGAATACGAATCACCTTTTGGTGAATTCTGT
Organism: Camphora micrantha; assembly: GCA_003546025.1. Lineage (NCBI taxonomy): Eukaryota > Viridiplantae > Streptophyta > Magnoliopsida > Laurales > Lauraceae > Camphora > Camphora micrantha. Next base: position 42,532,738 of record QPKB01000005.1, read on the forward strand.
TCACAAAATGGCATTATACACCAAACTACTGCTCCTTATTCACCTCAGCAAAATGGTGTTGCTGAAAGGAAAAACAGAACTTTAAAAGAAATGATGAATGCTATGTTAATAAGTTTTGGATTACCTCAAAATTTATGGGGGGATGCTATCATCTCCGCAATTTATATTCTCAATCGAATACCTCAAAAGAAAACCAATAAGATCCCCTACAAATTATGGAAAGGCAGAATGCCTACTTACAAATACTTGAAAGTGTGGGGGTGTTTGGCTAAAGTGGCGGTTCCTACACCTAAAAAGGTTAAAATAGGACAAAAAACAGTTGACTGTATATTCATTGGGTATGCTCATACTAGCAGTGCGTATCGGTTTCTAATTCACAAGTCTGAGATTCCCGATATGCATCCTAATACTATTATTGAGTCAAGGAATGCATCGTTCTTTGAACATGTATTTCCTTATAAACCATCGGAGGAAACGAGTTCTCTTAAAAGAACTCATGATACTGCTAGTAACAGTAATCAAAACCAACAAGAGATTGATGAACCTAGACGAAGTAAGAGGGCTAGAACATAAAAAATGTTTGGTTCAGATTTTCTAACATTTCTGTTAGAAGATGAGCCTCAAAGCTTTAAACAAGTGGTGTCCAATCCCGAGGCACTATATTGGAAAGAGGCAATAAATAGCGAAATTGAATCCATTTTGCAAAATCATACATGGAAACTAGTGGATCTTCCACAAGGTTACAAAACTCTTGGATGCAAGTGGATATTCAAGAGAAAGATGAAAGCAGATGGATCAATTGAAAAGTACAAGGCTAGGCTTGTTGTTAAAGGGTATAAACAAAAGGAAGGCTTGGACTATTTCGATACTTATTCACCAGTTACGAGGATAACATCCATTCAAATGTTAATTGCAATTGTTGTTATACAAAATTTCGAGATACATCAAATGGATGTAAAGACAGCTTTCCTAAATGGTGAATTAGACGAAGAGATATATATGGAACAACCAGAAGGGTTTAATGTTCCAGGTCAAACTAAGAAAGTTTGTCGGCTTGTCAAATCTTTATATGGATTAAAACAAGCACCAAAGCAGTGGCATGAGAAATTTGATAGTCTGATGATGTCAAATGGGTTTAAGATCAATGAATGTGACAAGTGTGTGTATGTCAAGAACACTAACAATGGCTGTGTCATTATTTGCTTATATGTTGATGATTTGCTCATTATGAGTAGCAATGATGGTATCATTCAAGCTACCAAGAGAATGTTAAACAATAAGTTTGATATGAAAGATTTAGGTGTTGCCGATGTCATACTAGGAATAAAGATTTCTAAAACATCGGATGGACTGACATTATCTCAATCACATTATATTGAAAAAATACTTAAGAAATATAATCAAGATAGTAGTAGTCCAGCGAGAACACCTATAGATATTAGTATCCATTTATCCAAAAATAATGGAAAAGGCATATCACAACGAGAATATGCGCAAATAATTGGCAGCCTAATGTATGTAATGAATTGCACTCGTCCTGACATTGCATATGCTGTTAGTAAATTGAGTAAATACACAAGTAACCCAGGAGCAGACCACTGGAAGGCCTTAGTCAGGGTTTTAAGATATTTAAAATACACCCAAAACTATGGATTGCATTATTCTAAATATCCAGCTGTACTTGAAGGGTACTGTGATGCTAATTGGATATCAGATATCAAAGATTCAAAATCCACAAGTGGATATGTATTCACGCTTATGTATTCACGCTTGGTGGTGCAGCAGTATCATGGAAATCTTCTAAACAAACATGCATTGCTAGATCTACTATGGAATCTGAGTTTATTGCATTGGATAAAGCTGGTGAAGAAGTTGAGTGGCTTCGTCATTTCCTCGAAGATATTCCAATGTGGTCAAAACCTGTGCCTCCTATTTGTGTTCATTGTGATAGTCAATCAGCAATTGGAAGGGCACAAAGTAAAATATATAACGGTAAGTCTCGACATATTCGTCGAAGGCATAATACCGTGAGGCAACTGCTCTCTAATGGCATTATGATGATTGAGTACATAAAGTCTATAGATAACATTGCTGATCCTTTTACTAAAGGTTTAGCGAGAGATCACGTAATTCGTTCATCGAGGGGAATGGGCTTAAAGCCTATGAATGAAAAGTCGCCATGATGGAAACCCCACCTAGTTGACTGGAGATCCCAAGATCTAGGTTAAAAGGGACAACTAAATTATGTGTGACTTAACGATATCACAATGGAGATAAACTCTCCTACTCATTCCTGTGATATTAATAGTGATACCTGCAGCGGTAATTAGGATAAACAAAGCTTTTAATGATTCTTATATCTTGACTTATCAGATGGGGTATAGCAGGATACTCTTAATAAGAATCACCTATGTGAGTGTGAACTGGGCCTATTCTATGAGAATAATAAGGCTAGATTCTCTAAAGCACTCATGAAACAAGGCATTGTTCAGGGCCAAAACGAACACAATCATGAGAACCAACTGTGTCCGGGAAGATTCTATGTGAACTCTATTGTCTCGGTTTACGCAAAAGGTTGACCAGTTCAAGACATCATATTCACTGTTTAACCAGTAAATCCAATAGTAATTCACAAGGGAAGGTTCAAAGCCACAAGCTACCTTTCTCTATACAGAGGATTTCCAATTGTACTCTCTCAGTGTTTCTGCATATCATTTCATTGCTTTCGGTCAATTTCATTCATGTGGGGGATTGTTGGAAAATGGCTTAGAGAACCACTAATTTTTGTAAACTTCGACCCAAAAACTAAGTGGGACCCACTTATCATTTTAGGTGGAAATACATGGGTATGTAATCTACTCCATGAGTAGATTAGAGACATGTATTGGGTTGCTCTAAGCCATTAAGGAGTGAATGAGAAATTGCCTCCTAAACACCACTACTTGAACATGTTAAACATGGAAACAAAAGGAAGTGGTGAACTTGCTTCCCACATTGCTTGGGAGCAAAACATTCCTTGGGTATAAATACGCTTACCTTGGTAGTATAAGGTGAGCCCCAAGGGGCATCCCACTTTTGTGGAGGAGGGAGGACCTAGACCACGGTGGGGTCACCACCACACACGCGAGCGCGCCGCCCCCCCCCCCCCCCCCCCCCGCACAGGGCCGGGCTTGGGCTTGGGCTTCATGCGTGAGTTGGGCCTGGCTCGGCCCACTACCCATTTTTTTGGAGAAATTTTATTTTATAAAATTTCTTTTTTCAAATGAGATGTGTCCTTAGGTGGTGTGTCCTTTCGCAGTTGAAAGGGTGTGTCCAAACCCCAAGAGGTGTGTCTAAAGAAGAGGTGCATCTGTTCACCTGAACAGTCACTGTTCTGAACAGATGCAACCCCCCATGAAAGAACTTGATGCAAGCTATAAATATGCATCTTGTCCATACGTTTTTGCTCATCCAATCCACTGCTGCTGCATTGCATTTCGAGTCATCTGAGTCCAGAGAGAGAGTCATGTTGCACTGTTGGTTCGCCAGTCACACAGTCTGTAGTGCTGCAACTGTTGTGAGTCTGATCATTGTATCCTGGGAGACAGACGCTGTTGAAGCTCGTTAGCACCTTAGCGAGGGCGAATTTTGTCTTAAGGACATAGTGTTTTAACACTAGCCTTGATCAACGTTATTCTGCAATCTCCTGACAGAGTACTGTTTTTCCGCCTTCAAACAGTAAGTGCATTTCTATTTTAATTTTAGAATTCAGTTCTATTGTTTTACTTCACTGTTGTGAAGAACTGTTTCCTAATACTGAATTATTACTGTATGTACTCGGGTTAACATTTTGAAAGCGTTGCATGGGTTTTCAATCAATGGGTTTTGGGGTGCGATGTGGAGAAGGAGAAGGGTTGGAGAGATCAGAGATTGGAGATACAAGGGTTTTGAATTGGGTTTTGGGGGAACTGAGCATTTGTCGATTTAATGTAGGTGGGTCATGGGTGCATTTAATCTATGGGCTTTAAATGGGGGTGCAAAACCCCTTTTTAAATGGGGCAGGGGTGTATGGCCCATCTCTATGTAATAGGATTTTTAAAATTCACCGGGTGCAAGTGCACCCAGGTGATTCCATATAAGTCCGCCACTGGTCGCCCCGAGACATTTCCCTGACAAAAAAGTTGGCTAGATTGCACCACTTCAAAAATCACCCAACCCCACAAGAGGAAGAATACAAAGCAATTTGCACAAGTGGAACCTATGATTGGGTGCTTTATCCACCACTTGTGAACCCATCATGAGGACCCATATCTAAAATCAAAATCTTATAGTCTCCACTTTAGCTGTGGGCCAAATTCTAATCCAATCAGAATTGAGCATACCCTAAAAATGGATACAACACTTATCTACGATCTTACTCTATTTTGTTTAGTGTTTTAACACATGATAAATGTACAGATGGATCAAATGAGGACCTTCCTTGTTTTTGAGCTAAAAATTATACAGCCTTAGTAGATGATCTGGATTGGTGTGATCCATGTGCCCGAGTACATCAAATTGTTGGCCCCCACAAAACTGACGTTCCAGATTCTTACATTGACAACCTCATGTGAAGGAGGATGAACTTGCAACGGCACTCTCTCTCTCTCTCTCTGCACGCAAAAACATGCCTAGTTCCTACTAGTAATAATAGGCTGCATAGTCCCTACAACCTAGAGAATCGACCCCAAGTTTCTGTTTCTATTTGGATTCATGCGTCTTTTTAAGAAGCCAGTGAGAATGAACCGCTTTTTGTTGTTGCCGTTGGGTCTTTCTTCTCCTCCTTTTCTTCTTTGCAGCAGAGATTCTGATTCCAAAGAGAGACGATGACTCCATTGAGCTGTTGTTACCATTCACATATTCCTCTCAAGGTCTGTTCTCCACCCTTTTTGGTTCATGTTTGATATATTTTTCATTTATGTATTGTTCTGTGGTTGCATTTGGGGGTGATTATTGGAAGATGGTGAAGCCATCAATCGCCCACTTGGGTTTTTGTTACTTACTTGGTTTCTCTCCTGGGGTTACCCTGTGATACCTTTTTCTTCTGTTTCTTGATATTTCAGGTTGAATTTGGAGTTTGAACATTTGTTTGGTTATCTTTATCTCCATTTATGCTTTGCTTTGTCTTTTTATATATGGACACTTGGTTGCATTTTGGTGATAGTGGGAATGATATGTACCTATTAGATAATTAATAGTCTTTTGTCAGTATTTTATATTTTATTAGAATTTTTTTTATTTAGGAATTAGTTTTATTAGGATTCTTAATTGTATTTAAAATAGTGTTGTCAGATTGTATGTAAATAGGCTTTATGTATGTGTATGTGGAAGAGTGGAGTAAAGGTTAGTGGGTTAGTGGAGTAGTGGTTTAGTGGCAGTAGTTTTAAGTTTTAACAGTTATGAAATATCTTTAAATACTTGTAGATATTGTATGGTTGAAGATATGAATGAAGTACAATTTTAAAGGAACAAGGCTTGCTCTTGTCTTAGGAGTTGTGGTTATCCTCGAATTGAACCTTAGGAGAGGCCCCCCCCCCCCCCCCCGAAAAAAAAAAAGTGGACTCTTTTTTTCCCATTCTAATTTCCTGTTTTATTTTTATTTTATTACGTAAAATGGTACGTATCAATGTTATGTACCTAACCAATACGCCAAAAGCCACAGGACTGTTGGAACACTTCAAGTTAAGTCTTATAATTATTTAGGACAGTAACAGGGAGGATGGTGAAACCATCGATTTTGACTCGGGTTTTTGTGATTTCTTTCATTTCTCTCCTGGGTTTCCCTGTGTTTCTCTTGTTTTTGGTTATTCCATTGTTGGTTTCTTGAGACTTCAACTTGAATTGGTTCATTTTCTAGTCTTTTCTCATTATTTAGATTTTTTTAGGATAATTGTATTTGTTCCTATTGCTAACTCCTGCATTTCAGACTGTCATTTTGCTAGCTGGCAAATCTTTGTCATTTTCTTTTTTCGCTAGGTTGGCCTCTTGGCCAGGAGTGATACTAGCAGCGTGAAGACCCACGAATCGATCTGGGTATGTGTCATAGCGAGATGCGAATACCCCTCAATCATGAGTGTGTTGGATATATATCATTGATACCAAGGGCCTGTCTGTTTCATGCATGGTTAAAAAATCGGCCAAGTCCAAGTCGACTCGGATTCGACACATACTGAGTTGGGTCGCATAGGACTCGGACTCGAATCATGTGACTGGCCGAGTCGCATTAGACTCGGCCCTCCAACTGAAAGTTGGGACTCGGCCGAGTGCGACTCGGCGAGTCGACTCAGACTCGGCCATGAATGAGTTGGGTCCGGAGTCCGATTTTTTAAACCTTGGTTTCATGTATTTGAATTCCTAGGAAGTCCAATATTTTGTATTCTACAAGTGGTAACAAAATGAAGAATAAGTAGGTTATTCTTTCGACTTCATTGGTCTTCAATCTGCTAGAGCATGACAAAAGCCCCTTTCATGGCCAAAGAATGATGATAAGACTCACCCTTTCTCCTCATTTCTTTCTTACCCTCAATCCTAAGAGAGGGAATTAGAGGTTTTTGGCCATCATCTTCACTAAGGTTCACACATTTTGAGAAGCTAGACTCTTAAGGGCCAGTTTGGCAACTCTACTAATAGAGTCAAGTGAAGTAAAGTTGATTTTGAAGAAAGAATAAAATATAAGTAGGTATAAATAGATCATCCAGTCTTTTTTAAAAACATAAATCTTAATCATTGTCTTCCTTCAGAGACCCTTTTTTTTGGCCTTCTGCAAGAGAATGAAACGATTAGAAGGATGTGAGCCACCAGCTCAAGGCTACCAAAAACCTCACACTCTGATTGGAATTATTCAGAATTCGGCCTTGTCATGGTGGTCTCAAAATTAAACGCCCAGGGAGCCCTATAAATAGATCATCCCGTCTTTATTAAAAACATAAACCTTAATCATTGTCTTCCTTCAGAGACCCTTTTTTTTTTGGCCTTCTGCAAGAGAGCAAAATGATTAAAAGGATGTGAGCCACCAGCTCAAGGCTACCAAAAACCTCACACTCTGATTGGAATTATTCAGAATTCGGCCTTGTCATGGTGGTCTCAAAATTAAACGCCCAGGGAGCCCTATAAATAGATCATCCAGTCTTTATTAAAAACATAAATCTTAATCATTGTCTTCCTTCAGAGACCCTTTTTTTTGGGCTTCTGCAAGAGAGCAAAATGATTAAAAGGATGTGAGCCACCAGCTCAAGGCTACCAAAAACCTCACACTCTGATTGGAATTATTCAGATTTTGGCCTTGTCATGGTGGTCTCAAAATTAAACGCCCAGGGAGCCACCAGATCAAGTGAAGGGCATTTTGGAGGATCTCTTTTCTAAACATCTTAATTTTTACCTTCCTCAAGAGAAATGATTAAAAGGAATTGTGGATGATCACGTCAATAGATCTCAAGATTGTCCGTCTCCTTTGTCATATTTGTTGCTCTTTCATTCTTTTTCCCATGTTCTCCTTTCATTGTGCCATTCTATCTCTATTGCAAAAGTGACTTTGGTAAGCATTTTCGCTGGAAGAAGTTTCCAATCATTTAATGCATGCAGCTAGTAATGAATCTAATAAAGTCATCTTAAGTAATCATTCATTTGTTTTAAATTTTATTCTTTTGTTTATTTTGCATAAGGAATCACGCTTAGCCTAAATCTTACCACAAATCAGGAAATCACAAGTTGCAAGGAGGAAAAACACTTCAATGTGAATGAAAAAACCAAGGGAAACTCATAGATAAATCAAACGGTAAAAGTACATGCTTACTTTAATGCAGCTTAAGACACCAACAAAAATGACAAAACAACAACACATCAAATTTTGCTGTTTTCTTAGTAGACATTCTTCTTCAGTTCTTTTTCTTTTCTTTTTTCTTTTGTCATTGTTGTGGAAATAATGACCAATTTTTTGGATTTTAGATGTGGCATTGGATAAAATTTGCATAGGAGTCACCATTAAAAAAGAAAAAAAAAGAATTTTGTGTTGGAGTCGTTTGCCCTTTATGCATGGTTTATGAAAATGGGATTTACATATGTAAAATTTTCATATATAAAATTTACATGTGAAACAATACCATGTTTATTTGGAAGCATCATTTTCACATGACTAAATGTTGAATGGTTCGGATTACCTATGTAAAATCTTTATGTATCTCAAAATCTATGAATGTTTCATGAAACTAAATATTTTGGGGTTTAATGGGTAAATAAAAAATTTAAACGGTTTTAATTAAAAGCTTGGGGACCACAGCATCGAAAAAGAAAAAGGCAGTGAAGGGATTTGTTACCGTGACCTATTTAAGGTGTCCTTCGTACTGGTGTAAATACTTAACCAAACGGGTGTGTAATTGTTTAAGGCATTAAACTAAATATTTTGGGGTTTAATAGTCAATAAAAAACTTAAACGGTTTGAATTAAACACTTGGTGGGGCCCACAGCGTCGAAAAAAAGAAGGCAGTGAAGGGATATGATCCTGTGACCTATTGAAGGTGTCCTTTGTACAGGTGTAAATACTTAACCAAACATGTGTGTAATTGTTTCACACATTTTCAGGAGTGAATATCTTCATATAAAAATGGAGTAAATACATTTTCATATGAAAATGGCCTCATTTACTCCCATTTTCACACCTCACACATGCATAGCGCAAACAAACGCGACCATGTGTAAATGTTACGCATGTGCAACTCTTACATATGCAAGTGCAAAACATTTGCACATGGTCACATTTGTTTGTGCTCATTTACGTATGTGATGCGTAAATTGAGGTGTGAAAATGGTGTGCAAATAAGGCTGTTTTCACAGGAATCTTTACTCTTAAATAGGTGTGAAACTCACTTTCACATCTTTCACTTGCAAAAGATGCTAGTACAGTCCTCACAGCAATTTCATTTGGTTCTGCAATTGGTCACGGGATCGAGTTGCATCAACCACTTTTTATTTTTTATTTTTCATTTCTATAGTTCTCATATCTGTAATCTGAACCATTCAATTTGTTTATTGGACTAATAAACCCCATTATCTTTTAAGTTTCTTATCTTGTAATCCTAATGGATTTTGAGAAAATATATGAAAAATGCCCAAAAAATGCTGAACCTATAGATCTTTACTCTTAAATAGGTGTGAAACTCACTTTCACATCTTTCACTTGCAAAAGATGCTAGTACAGTCCTCACAGCAATTTCATTTGGTTCTGCACTTGGTCACGGGATCGAGTTGCATCAACCACTTTTTATTTTTTATTTTTCATTTCTATAGTTCTCATATCTGTAATCTGAACCATTCAATTTGTTTATTGAACTAATAAACCCCATTATCTTTTAAGTTTCTTATCTGTAATCCTAATGGATTTTGAGAAAATATATGAAAAATGCCCAAAAAATGCCGAACCTATAGATTTCATTTTATGCACTTTTATGGGTCCCCAATATATGATCCAAACCATTCAGAGTACTCATATACATGCTAAACTTCAAAATGTGAAGTTTCATAAGTTGGATGCTCATGGATTTTGAGAAGCATGTGAAAAATAGAAAAACAACTAAATCCCACTTTCTAATTATTTGCACTTTTGTGGCCCCCTAATTCATGATCAAAACTGTTCAGTATTCTCTTATTTACGATAAACCCCAATGCATGATTTTTCATATGTTAGATCCTCATGCATTTTGAGAATCAAAGGACACAAACACAATTTAATCCTAATTTTTTATTTATATGCAACTGAACGATTCACTGTGTTTGAAACCTACGATTTTCTCTATAGGAAAGTTTTCTGGTTATGGGGCCCATTAAATTGTATAAAAATTGATATAGATCCTTTCTTGCTCCTCTTGTGGGCTCCATGTCATTTACTTATGTGAAAATGGTGCTTCCAAACAAACATGGTAATTTGTTTCTCATTTGTAAAAGTTACATAAGTAAATCCCACTTTCATATCCCATGTGTAAAAGACAAACGATCCATTACTTTAATTCATAGAGTTACCTTATTATGGCTTGAATGGGTGTCTGTTTGTGTAGGTTGGTCGACCGCTGCAATGCAGTCAAACCTCTCCTTTTTGTTGGATAGAACACAGTGCCATCTTTGCTTTGAGAGGTGCGAACACTGAACTCTTTGGCCAAAGGTTTCCAAAAGTGGGAAAAAATCTTCATAGCGAGTGGAGTTTTGCTGGAGGATCAAGATTTGTACTCCAACCAGAAGTAGCAACATTTATCTCTTATAGAAAAGAATATAGTCCGTCTGCTTCATGTAACGCTTCTATAACCTTTTTTTGGTTCTCTCTAAGAAGTTCTAAGAAGTTATATTTGCTGTTATTCTTATGAAGTGTAAAAAAAATAAAAAACTGCCTTCTCTGCTTGGTATGTGTATTGTATATATGTAAGTTAGAACTGCCACCTTGGTTGAAATTTCTCATGCTTCTCTTCATTTCTCTTACAGGGATTGTGAGTTCTCAAATTGCAAGTAATTGTTTCACCTTGGGAACAGCTGCTGTTCTTCCATTTTATACTCTCATGGTTGTGGCTCCCAAAGCTGAACTGGTAAATTTCTAATTTATTTGTTAAGTCAATGTGTATAGTTAATCCTTTTCTATGAACACTACTGGGTTGATTACGAGATGGAAGGTGAGCTACTAGATTTAGACTGGTGATTTTTGTATGATAAGCTAGGTTTGAACTACGAATGCAGACAAAGAGATCCATGGAAAGTAGCATCCCATACATTGTGCTAGGGGTACTGTATGCCTATCTTCTATATCTGTCATGGACACCTGACACCTTACGGCTCATGTTTGCTAGCAAGTACTGGCTGCCAGAGGTTTGCATATATGTGCCTTAGTTTGCTTCTATGTATTTTGAAGATTAAATCTTTAATTTTTTTTTTTATTTATTGGTTTTTCAGTTCAATTCAATACACTTTGTGGTTCTGTGCAGCTTCCTGGCATAGCGAAAATGTTTTCAAATGAAATGACGTTAGCTTCTGCATGGCTTCACTTGCTGGCTGTTGATCTTTTTGCTGCAAGGTAACATTTGTACATGATTCTTCATCTTCATGTTTTGCTAGACTTGAATGATTGCTTGATAAATAACAGTGACTGCATTTATATTTATTTTACTACTAGAGAGAATCTGATGTGTATTTGTATATCCTTACTCGTACCCCTCAGTCAGCACATGGAAACTTGGGGATAGATGTATAACATTTGGATTGGTCGTCGGTTATCAGGTGGGCTGCACCATTGATGCTCCATGGCAGCCAGAAAACAGGGCAACTGGACAGTCCTAAGCTAGATTTAGGCACAGCCTGTGGGTCATCTATTTCCCCTTAAATCCACCACTTGGATTCTTTTGGCTTATCTAATTTTCAGGCCTTTTACTGAGATACCTTTTCCTTCAACAATTTGGCTCCCATACACATGGCAGTATTATGCAGTGTTGAGAAGTAAAGTGCGTTTATGTGACTTATATCTTTATATGTGCTGTCTTATAATTACATTTGATGGCAGCCAGTACATTTGATTTCATTGATTTCAAGAAGTTTTATTTACGCGTACTGTAAGAAGTTTTTCTTATTGCTTGTTGGTGTGTCATACATAAGATTTAAAGAAAACAATGTAGTCTCATCTTCATCAGAAATTACTTAGCCTATAATGTTGTTCAAGAAGGGCTGGTTTTAGAACTTTTGGAAGAGGACCAAAGGGAAACTCACCTTCTGCACTTAGAACTTTTGGATGAAAAGAGGCTTATAGTCTTGAGCACACGCGTATAGCGACCGACGATGGATCTCCATGGCTTATAAGCCAAAATCACCCAATCTTACTCCTTGGACTCTTGACTAGCCCTTTGAGCCACCCGAGCCCGAGTCCCTATACTAAGGATAAACTTGTTCCCTGGGCTTGTTCAGTTCCATTTGACGACATACCACATAAAAATTTGGAATTCCCACATACGATGTCATTCCATATAGGAGAAATTGTTATTCAATATAATAAACCCATACAAACTGCCAATCCATATACAGATCATAATGCAACAAGGTTTTTCCATAGTTGCACACTATAAATCCATATCCTTATCTTGTCAAAAATAAAAAATAAAAAATCATTCCATCAAAGTTTCCAAAAACCAAAATTGCATAGTTTTAGTCCATATACATGTAAAGACCCAACTGTCATTCCAAAAGAGAAAAGCCGTCAGCGCCCATTGCTTTCTATCACGAGTAACATGAATTACCTCATTGTAGGTCGTCTGATATATGCTTGTTAGGTACCAATACTCGTAATAATCATATGGGTTTAGATTCCTCACTTTCATTCCGGCCACAACATGTGAGCAAGGGATACCCATTGCTTTTCCCTTTTGTCAAGGCCCTTTGGGCTTATTAGACGTCCACCAGGGAAACTCTATTTGCTCTAACATATGGAATGGAGGCCATCCTCCCCTATGATGTTCTCATACCCTACGAACACATGTTGATGTAGAGATGACAGAAGAGGACCAAAGGGAAACTCACCTTCTGCACTTAGAACTTTTGGATAAAAAAAGGCTTATAGTCTTGAGCACATGCGTATAGCGACCGACGACGGATCTCCATGGCTTACAAGCCAAAATCACCCGATCTTACTCCTTGGGCTCTTGACTGGCCCTTTGAGCCACCCGAGCCCGAGTCCCTATACTAAGGATAAACTTGTTCCCTGGGCTTGTTCAGTTCCATTTGACGACATACCACTTAAAAATTTGGAATTCCCACATACGATGTCATTCCATATAGGAGAAATTGTTATTCAATATTATAAACCCATACAAACTGCCAATCCATATACAGATCATAACGCACCAAGGTTATTCCATATACATATCATAATCCGGAGTTGCACACTATAAAACCATATACATATCTTGTCAAAAAATAAAAAAATAAAAAAATCATTCCATCGAAGTTTCCAAAAACCAAAATTGCATAGTTTTAATCCATATACATGTAAAGACCCAACTGTCATTCCAAAAGAGAAAAGTCGTCAGCACCCATTGCTTTCTATCACGAGTAACATGAATTACCTCGTTGTAGGTCGTCTGATACATGCTTGTTAGGTACCAATACTCGTAATAATCATATGGGTTTAGATTCCTCACTTTCATTCCAGCCACAACATGTGAGCAAGGGATACCTATTGCTTCCCATTTGTGACATGTGAATGTTCCGCGTTCAAGATCAACTACATCGACATACTCTGCTGATTGAACTTGGAATTCAACCAAACCGGCATCGTACATGCAGTCTACGAGATTCTTCCATTTCATTGTTGAGGTATTTTTTAGACGTGATGTAATGGTTTGCTTCTAAGCATGACACCTTTGGAAGAAATCCATCAACTTTGCACATATCTCTTCAACCTATTTTGTAATTGGGAGCACCCTTGTGTCATTAAGAAGGCGAATGTTATATGAAACGACTGATGATTAGGATCATAAGTGACAACTACTAATAGAACTCCGGGATTGTCCATGAAGGGGTGAACCATCAACCGCTATCATTGGCCTTAGTGAATTTTGGAATGATCATAAGCACGGACCAAAAGCCCAGAAGAAGCATTTGAACTAGTAGCCTAGTCTACAACAAAATAGATTACCCTATTTTCAAACAATTCTTGATGTTGAGGCCGAAGCTACGCGGAGTATATAGGTGCCCTTCGTATATAATGTAGGCACCAACTACCTTGAAGAGTTATAAAGAGATAAAGGCTTGGGTGGAGAAGTTTTAGGGCCATGTAGCAGCATAATGGGTGACCATTATGTGTGACGGGTGGACGAGCACACAAACACAATTAATAAACTTTTTGGTGTATTCTGTCACTAGTCCCGTCTTTGTGAAGTCTGTTGATGCATTTGAACAGAGAAGGACAATAAGATATAGTCTTTTGGATAAAGTTGTAGATAGTGTTGGAGGGGAGAACATTGTACAGATTGTTATAGAATGGCGCCAATTTTAAGGCAGCCGGTAAAATGTTGATGAAGAAAAAAAGAGACTAAATTTTTTTTGGACCCCAAGTGCAGCACATTGCACAAACCTCATGATGGAGGAAATTGGAAGGAAGAAAAAAGTGGATTCAGTGATCCAGGCATGTAGAGGCAATAATAAGTGGGGTTTAACAATAACAAGTCATTAACATGTGATTCATAAGAAAAGAGAAATAAACTCAAAAATAGAAAAAACCCAAAAATAAAAAAGTACCTAAATATGAAGCTTTTGAGTTGGAAAGTTGGAATGATTGATTGTTGTGTGTTAATGCTTAGATTTAAGGATTCTAGAGTTATTATAGGAAGATTTGAGCAAGGGAGGCAGTAGGAAGTAGTTACAACAGTGAAAAGGGGGGAGAAGGCAGTGAAAAGTGAAAAAAAAAAAAAAAAAGAGGAGAAGGGGTCGACTGGTGGGGTTTTTAAACCCTAGCAGTGCTATTGTTATGTAGTGGCCATGTAGTGGCCGCTACAGATGCGAGCGCCTATGAATGCTAAATGCGATTTAGCGGCGGTCACATCATCCATGCTTCCAACTAAAAGAAAGTTAGTTTCTTTATTGGAGGCTGACAACTCCTTGATTCCTATATGTACCATGTCAGCCGCTTTGCTAAATATAAAAAAATGTTGTTTACAATAATACCGGTGCATATCGGCCTTTGTATCGATACGTGGCAGTTGTATTGGTTGGTACATTGTCAGTCGAGTCTATACGACCAAGCCTTAAAATTGTTGAAACTTTTTTCACTATTCTTAAGAGAAGAGAATTTGCTAAAACTTCTCAAAATTGTTGAATCAAAGCCTAATGCAAGGGTGTTCTTGATGATTTCTTCCTAGGTACGAGAAATTTTGAGTTTCATCTTTTTTTTTTTTTCCATTCATTCTAAATTCTAATGGATAATGTTGTAGTCATTCTTTTCCATCTTTTGATCAAAGATTTGTAATGTTTATGATGAAAACATTTGGCTAATGATTCTTTCCAGAGCAAAGAAGTGAGGCAAATCTTGATTGAAACTTGTGGACATATGATTGACCTCGTGCTTGTATATTTCTTCATCGACGGCAGTCCATGTGTGATGATACTTAAATTGCTCGATTGTGCTTGATCACACATGCCCAAAACAAATGGGGTCCTTTTTTCATCAATTTTTTTTCAGCTGCCTTGAAAATTGCTCCATTATCAATAACGAATTGAATCACATTTGTCTCTTCAACCTCCACAATTTTATTCAGAAGATCGTAGATAACTTATTTTGTTCGCTCCTTTTCAAATGCATCAACGAACTGCTCAAACTTTTAAAAAGTTTATCAAAAGTTTCTTGGTGTCGCTCGTCCATCTGTTGCACATGGTAGTGACTCTGCTTTCCTCCCATACATGTTTGAAAGGGCCTAGGTTGAGAAAATACCCTTGGTTGTCGAAGTTCCCGACCCTCATATATTTGGGCCGGGCTTGGGTTGAGTAAGAGCCCTTGGTGCCCTAGGCGGGCCTACAATTTCTAGGCCCTTACCTGTACCCTTGATGGCAAGGCCACCGGGCTCGGGCCAAAAGAAAAGAAAATTTCTTTTTTTTTTTTTAAATAGATTTGTAGCCAAAAAAACAAAAAAACATAGAATCACACAACCTAATCTCATTTTGAATCCAAAGTTGTAACCTCAAGGGAAACGCCACCTTGCTAAAAGAAAAATTACTTTTTTAATAGATTCATAGCAAAAAAATTTGCACAGAATCACTACCTAATCTCATTTTGAATCCAAAGTTGTACCCACATTTTTTTTTTTGAGGCTTTTACCAGAAAACCCCCTTTAGACTTTGGCTCTTCTATTTTAATATAGACCATAAATGCCTTCCCCCCACATTTTTGTTTTTTCTTTTGTAAAGATTTTTCGCTGAATGGCAATTTCACCGTTGATCTATACATCAGCAACGATACCGCCGTTTAGCAGTTCACAACCATAAGATATGGAATTGAATCTCCCTTTCCTTTGGCTTTATGTGGGTTCCTATTCTCACAAGGAAAAAACAAAAAAACATAGAATCACACAACCTATTCTCATTTTGAATCCAAAGTTGTAACCTCAAGGGAAACGCCACCTTGCTAAAAGAAAAATTACATTTTTAATAGATTCATAGCAAAAAAATTTGCACAGAATCACTACCTAATCTCATTTTGAATCCAAACTTGTACCCACAATTTTTTTTTTTTTTTTGAGGCTTTTACCAGAAAACCCCCTTTAGACTTTGGCTCTTCTATTTTAATATAGACCATAAATGCCTTCCCGCCACATTTTTGTTTTTTCTTTTGTAAAGATTTTTCGCTGAATGGCAATTTCACCGTTGATCTATACATCAGCAACGATACCGCCGTTTAGCCGTTCACAACCATAAGATATGGAATTGAATCTCCCTTTCCTTTGGCTTTATGTGGGTTCCTGTCGACTATTTTCTGGAACTTTTTCTTCTACCGTTCCAGCTTCACTTGCTTGATTAGTTTTTTCTTTATACCATTAAAGAGGAAGGTGAAGTCCATTACCTTTCCACCTTCTCTTGCTTGATTAAAGTTAGGTATATGCAAGGTTTAAAAAATTGGACTCGAGACCCAACTTGGCCATGGCCGAGTCAGGCCGAGTCCCAATTTCAAATACAATGGTTGGATGGCCGAGTCCCATGGCCTAGTCACATGATTCAAGTTTGAGTCCCATAGGACCTGACTCGGTATGTGCCGACTCCTAATCGACTCGGACTCGGTCGGTTTTTTAAACAATGGCTAGATGCATTACTTTTGTTTTATGGGTGATTGATCCTAGAACATAATTTCCATGTATTTGTGGATCTTCAAACTTCCAACTTCTTGGTTGATTGGTATTTTTTGACTCTAGTAAAGAGGTAGGTGGACTCCATTATAGAGGTGGGGGACATATTACCTCTTTTTTTTCTTTTTTAAAAAGTGACTGTAACAAAGGGCATGAAGCCGGGCCCCACCAAAACAATGGACCCCAACCCTAACCCATATACAAGACAAAACTACAAGGGGAACATGTTAACTGAAAGAGTATGATGAGAGGTGCCCTCCTTAGCAACATGATCAGCTTCTGAGTTAGCACAACGAAAAATGTGGGAAAAGGTAACTTGGAGGCTTCTAGCAAGATCCAGAATCTCATCCACCACACCTGCTAGCTTCCAAGGGCGTTTAGCAGAAGCTTTGACCCATTGGATTGCACAAAATGAGTCCCCTTCCACAATAACCTTTTTTAATAACATATTTTTACTTAATGTATTTTATAGAAGATATAATCATGATTGAAGTGAAATCTAAATCACAGCACAATGTGGATTAATGTGTCTGGTATTGCACAAAACGAGTCCCCTTCTACAATAACCTTTTTTAATCACATATTTTTACTTAATGTATTTAATAGAAGATATAATCATGATTGAAGTGAAATCTAAATCACAGCACAATGTGGATTAATGTGTCTGGTGTATGCTCAATTTTATAGGGGGCCAACAACAGTTGGAGTAAACCTTAATAATAGTTCATCCAAGAGGAGGGTGTTGATTTTGAGTCGTTCATATTTTTCAGAAGGTGGGCCCGACTGCAAAATTTCACTTCTCTCACTTAAAAAGCATTAGTGTGGCACTCAAGATCTTTACTTCTAGTTAGATATCTGTTTGTGCTAGCTACAAAAGACGCATAAGAGGTGATTGGACTAAATTTAGATTTATTTAATTATTATTTATAATTTCTATTAATTGCCATTCTTATATCCATTTTTCAACATTTAAGAACTTGTGCAAGACATATATATATATATTCGCCAACCTTATTTAATCATATATCCGAATTAGTACATCGAATTTGTCGAACTCGAACTACGAATTAAGAGAATTGAAAAGCGAATTAAATGAGTCCACTCCAATGAATTTTCAAATTGGATTAGGTACCGAACTACGAACTTGAATGTGAAACAACCGAACTGCGAATCAGGTAACTATGACATTGCCAAGGAATTCATATCAATAAAAAAGTAAATTCTAAAATTAAAATTCCAACATTTTTGGGGTCGGGTTCTTACTTGGTTGAGGAAGCTTATCGGAGGCCGTGGGTACCCAATATCAGATTTCTATTTCTGTACATTCTCATAATCTGGCATTCCCTTCAAACATGTGTTCCATGATTTCACCAAGCACGCTGATAATATGTGCCACTTACGGAGAAAACTGAAGATGGGGGCATTTGTACACCATTTCTTAGATCAAGAGAGAAGTTGGCTGACATCTCTACAAAAGCTCTTCCTGAAGATCAAACACAGTCCATTCTCACCAAGCTAAGCATAATTTACATCTATGCTAAGTTTTTGAGGAAGTGATGAGAAATAAATGACTTTGCTGTGGTTTATATCTTTACTTGTCTTTCCTTGTAATTTTGTCCAATAGCAGGGACCTTTTGTAATTTTTATAAGATGTTAATAAAATAAAAAATAGATTAGGCATGGCCTCCCTTTTTCATCCCTTTCTTTTTCCCTCTCTTCCTTGCTTCTTTCTTTTAACTTAACCCTAACCATATTTTTCAAAATGCTGTGGGAAATTCAGTGTGGCACAAGTACATAATACTGAGCCCATATAATATTAAAGCGAGAGCATTTTCATGTAATTCTGACTCTTCCTGTTTTGTAATTCAGACAAGTATATCATGATGGTATCAAGAATGAGATCGAGACTCGGCACTCAGTTTCTTTGTGCCTGCTATTTTGCCCGATTGGCATTGTTACTCACTTTGTCACCAAGGTACTGACTGGAAGACCTCATAACATGAAATGAATCTTTTTTTTTTTTTTTTTTCAATTTTTGTTCGGTGCAATGATACTTACTTGCTTAACTTCAATGGAATTACAGATTTTTGTATTGTTATGCTTGTGAATTTGCTTTAGGGCCTGTTTGTCTGTATATAATCCCTAAGAATTTGAATACATTGGAATTGATGGTCATATGAGCTTCCACCAAAGGATTATTAAAGAAAGAGGTGAGGGGTGAAGAATATGAGGTCAGGGACAACGATATAAGGTAGAGATGTAGATGGATCTTGACTTTCCTATGATTTGAATGACTAGGGGTGAAGAATATGAGGTTAGGGACAAGGATATAAGGTAGAGATGTAGATGGACCTTGACTTTCCTATGATTTGAATGACTAGGGTTATGGCTGGGTATTCATTTCTATTTCCCTTCTCCCTTCGATTCAATTTCCATTAAAGGGGAGGTTATTGTTGGTCATTTTTGGATATTCACATTTGATTCTTCATTATTAACTGCTTATAGAAATACAAAGTCCTAGAATTCCTAGGAACTGAATTACATGAAACAAATTGGTCTTAAGGTTTTTCCCTATAACTTATCTCTAGAGATGACTTTTGCCTTCACCTTCCTAAAGTTTAAATATTTCCCCACAGCAACAATTACACCATTTTAAGACTAAAATACCCATAATGTGGGGGTCTATAACATAAGAAAAATGCATTATTGTAAATAGGTTGGAATTTTGGTCAATGAAAGCACTCAAACTTGTATTATTGCATTTGTGGGTTGAAAGTGCAACGATGTAAATGGGTTTGGATGAAAATATATAGCATTATTATGTAATTCAAAAGTGGTAATCTAATTTGCATTTTATTATATTCTTTTAGATCCTAGGGAATGTTTGAATATGTACAAAATAAAATATTTTTAGATGTAAATAATAGAAAAATAAAATATTGCATAATAAAAGATTTTATTATTAAAATATTTCAATTTTGTTGCTGTTTGGTAGTTTCCAAAACATTCAATAGATTTTGAAATAAGCAATTTGGCAATTATCCCAAATTATAAGAGACGCTAAATTCAAGATTGACCGTAATTTTCAGACGAAAGAAATGGTTAATAACTTTATGATTTTTTTTTTCAATATTTTTTTTTAAAATGACAAGACGATGACACCATTCCTAGAAATGCAGTTCAATGAAAATAAAAACTCTCCAATTATATTTTCAAGATAAGGAATCCATGATAAAATGGGCTTTTTTTTTATTTTTCTATAAATTATGTTCAGGAAAATAAACATTTTATAAATCTCTAGAGAAGGGTTTTTATGGTAAAATAAGTGCCTTTGAATTTGTAGGAATTCAATTTCTTGTGAACAAATACGTCCTATATTTCATGGCATAATGGGTTCTTTTGACTTCTTAGAAATTCATATCCATACTAATAAATCATATTTTAACAATAATGAATTCATTTCTTTAAATCCTTGAGAATTCAATTCCATGCAAAAAAATAAGTAAGCCCTGTTATATGTTCAGGGTAAGAAATTAGTGGTAAGTGGTTCCTTATAATTCCTAAGAATTATTTTCATGCAATAAAATCAGCGTTGAGCAAGACAAGCAACTAAAGTTTCATGCGTCTTCCATCCTTATTATCTATCAATCAATGTGATTTTTAGTGTTAGGATCCAGAAAATGTTCGAACCATGGAAAAAAGACCAATTTTTATATTAAAAAAATGAAGATATAATTAATTTGTCCTATTCTAGGCCTACCTTTTATTATTTAAAGTTGATTACATGAACAACCACTCCAAATACGTTCATTGTGTAAAGGTGGATTGTACACATAGAGGTGGGCCACATAGGGTGCAATGCCAAAATGTTTGATAAAAGAAGAGGAAAATAGAGATCATACCAGGAGGGGAAAAAAGTAAAAATCAAGGAAGGTGGATGCCTCAACAAAAGAAGGTTTGGGCAGTTTTGTCATTTCCCCTAGTATGGAGAAGGTGTAGGAAGAGTTTTTGGGAAGGAGGAGGGAAAATCTTTCTCTAAAGGTAAGCTACAGGGAAAAACCTCATTGGTCTTTAATGTTTCCAAAGAATCAGTTATGTTTCTGAAAACCCATTTTATGTCAATATCTGCTACTTGCGAAATAAAATTGTATCATTTACAATAAACGTTCGTAAATCTGATGCCAGCTCTGATCACGAGTTAGACAGTCTTTTAAAGTTTTGTCATGCGCTAGTGACCTTAAGTTTGTATTTTTACTGAAGAGCAGGACTAATAGTCACAATGGCTTGATTAGTTTTGGTTATAAAATAGTATCAGACTCCAACACCAATACAGAATGCTTTATCTGTTGATCCATTGGAATATGATTTGTGGATTCACTGGCATATGCTTATCAGTTTAACAGTATTTAATACTAGGATCAAAATGTTGTTTGCAGTGTAAAATCTAAGGGGGTCCGTCTTAAGCAAGACTTTTTTTTTTTTTGAAGGAAGTAACAATGATATATATTAAAATGAAGAGTTAGTACAATGAAGTGCAATGAAAGCCAAAAACAAAATAGTGCTGGCATAAGAGATATGTACCAGGCATCACCCTTGACACCTATCCAATGCCAGCACTTAAATTACATACACTACCAATTCCTTGCTTTTAGCTAAAGGTGTCTGCCATCCCATTAGCAGACCTACTAACATGCTGAAAAAAAAAAAAAAAAAAAAAAAAACCACACAAGACTCCAATGAAAGATGTTTAGAACAGCATTTTCCAAGGGCCCTTGAAAGCTTTTGCCCATGATACGGCATTGGAAGGGTCACTTGCATTGAAAGAATTGCTTTCTACAATGAGGCTAAACTGGAAAGAGCAACGGTAGATGCAAAGAGCTTCCAAAATGGCCAAAACTTCTGCTTCATTGGAGTCTTTAACACCCACATTTTTTGAAAACATGTACAACTCTTCTTTGTGATTTCTAAGAACACCACCAATACCAGCCGGCCTTGGTTTACCACGAGCTGCTCCGTCCACATTAAACTTTAAAAAACCCAATGGTGGAGGGGGCTCCAAGTCAATTTCTCCCACTTCTTTGCTTCTTTCACCAACAAACAAGCTCCCCAATTATACAAGATATTATCTATGTTGACATTTGAAAATTCTTTTCTAGCACGGGCCCCATGAGCAATTCACATAGACACTTTAGACAGAATATCCTCCCAAGATGATTCTTTCCTGCTAAAAATTCTCTCATTCCTCTCCTTCCATATAGACCAATGACCAAAGTATAGAAAAAGGAGTGATCATCCACAAGATTAGCCTGCACCCAACCAAAGGAGATCCCCTCCAAGCCTTGATTAGCTCACCTAGCGACAGTGGGGTACACCAAGCTACATTGCATTATTTTAAATAAATATCCCCAAATGAACGAAGCAAGTGCACGGTGAAGGGGATGTGTGATGTATCGACTCCATCTCATTTATTTCCCCATGGCTGTCAGTAAATGGGGCTGGAGATACACACTTGCACTTATACACATATAATAGGGAGAGAGATGATCTTTTGCTACCACCAGTATGTGGGACCCTCCTATGTCTAATCAAAGCCAATCTTATCACACCAGCAACCAAATAGAGCAAATTTTAGTCCATTCCTGGAGTGATGTGTATCTTTGGGTTTATCATGTGTAGAAAACATACACACATTGATCAATCTAATGGTGCACTCTCATGAAGTGAATTCGGCATGGATTCAAATATCCATATCATCCCATAATGCCCAAGTGAAAAACCGATACATATTTGCTGTAGTGGCAATATGAACAAATGTAGTGTATCATTTGAATAAAAAAACTCTAGAGAAGTCTGGAAACCCAAGATATTATAGAACTCTACATTATGTCTTTAAGAGATTATCTGTCCCATTCACTGTATGCTTGTGTATGAGACCTCATACTACCATACGACACTATCAAATGATGTAATTATAATATTGTGTCAAACTAAGGCTCCTTTTTGTTTCTAATTTCATCACATAGATATTGTGACTGCCCATTGTATCCTACAAAATTGGTTCACTCCTAACATATAGGTATTCATTTTACTAACCAATTAGCACCCTCTATTTAACATGCTTCTCTTAATGATTTTAGATCTTTCGACCTTTTTTTTGTGATTGGTAACAAATATGACTTGAGCCCACTACCTCAAGGAGGGTTGCAATAATGAACATCTTCCACTGTGCCTCGGGCTCTTGTCTACTATTTTAGACCTTTCTACAATTGGTAAAAGGAATTTCTATTGTGATGAGAATGATTGTTGCTGTATGTAACGTTAAAGTTCATTGATTATCTCTCCTCTAAGGTTGTCAAGTTGTCTGGATTCAACCCCAGTCCAAATTTTAATCTAACTAGGGCACCTGGTTCCAATGAGCCAAACTTGGATTAATATTTAGCGTTCAAATCTTATTTGGTTGCACCCTTAATTCTGATCTTTGTGGCTGTTGAACCATAATAGATCTATTAAATGTACGTGTCATATTTGTATAATATGTTATAGACGTATGACTTTAATTTTAGAAACTCCAATCTTTTTCCTATGCTGTGTGTCCCAACATCTTGGGAAGCTTACTTCAGCCACCTATATGCATGGTGGATGGCTGGATAGGAAGGAAAGGCTCATTGTTAGGTGCGTAAAAGGCTAAATTTAAGTGAATGATAAGATCCTAGCCATTTATTTTGAAGGAACTCCCCATGAGATGGTTATAAACTTATGGTCATCAAATGAAGGTAAATTTTTTTATATTGCCAATTTGTGCAAAGCCATTATTACCCAACAATCGACCATTAATATAGGTGTTTAAGATGGATTTTCGTAAGAGAGATTTAGGGAGATGTCTGTTTTCTTTTTATCTATTTTTGAAACAAATGGAGATTGGGAGAAGGATTTTGGATGTTTGGCAGGTTCTGGGGAGAACTTGGAGAGGGAAAGATATCTGCTGGAAAAAGAGATATTTGAAATAGAAAATAGTAAAAGCAAGAAGGAAGGAAAGAATGGTGAAAGAAGAAATTCTGGATATAGATATTTAGTGTTTTTTTTTTTTTTTTGTTAACTTGTTTGTATGAGGATTACATTGAATGAAGCATGACTCTGAACAGGGATGAGTGGAAAATCAGAACTCATAAAGCCACCTCTAAATTGATATGAACAGAACTCATAAGGCACCTCTAAATAGGATGTGAAAGGAGTTTTTGATGGTGAAGTGAGGATGCTGATCCTATACACACATTAGATAGAGTTGTCAGGCATGTGATAGGAGTTGGATTACAAAAAGGTGGGCTACATAGGTTCAATCTTGTGTAAACTGTCGGGGCATCAATTCTCTTAGCATCAGCCCAAATTTCATTCTGATTGGAGTTGTCTTTTGGATTGTTCACATAGAAAAATGATTAAATTTTGAAACATGTTTCCTCTTATCTTTTCACTTAAACCTGTATTTTATACATGAGCAGTCTAGTTCCCAAGCTCTAGTACTCGTCCGGGCACACCAGAATGAGTATGTGGCTTGAATTTCTTATTAGGTTTACCATGCCTGGCACACCAGAATGGTCTTATAGCTATATATATATATATATATATATATTTTTGGGATAAGGGTATCTTCGAGTTAATAATCAGAGATAAAGCATCCTTGCGTCCGTGCTTGAACTTGAGTGGATATGATCTTCAACATGTATCCCAGATCTTCTTCTAGGCATGTACACCATATAGGAAGGATGACAGTTGTTTTGTTCTTTGCCAAAATAAATTGCACATAAACAAAATTACTAGTAATTAGGCTCACAGGTAAAGTGATTGCTGAAGCAGAGAACTTGGTTTTGTTAATTTACAATCAATGATTGATGGATACAAATTGTTAAAATGCTCATTTCTGTAACATCCTTGCCATTCTTTTGCCAACACTTGCATCAAGTATCTGATTAAGAACTGAAGCCAATCTTACACCAGCTTGTGCAATCCTCTTTTGAACAATGGGGAGCCGGGAAAAGAAATAATCATCTGTAATTAACACAAACAGTGGTTAAACACATCGAAAAATTAGACCCAGTTCACAGATTTGAACTCTGCTTCCCTTTACCTGTGTAGAAGACTGGAGAAAACTATCATGGTACAGATTTAAACTGTAGACTGTTTTCACAATCTCCATTTTTCTCCATCTTATATCCATAGCCAATCAAACACTTCTGTGTTGACATGGGTTGAGTAACTTTAAACTGCGAAGGGGTTTCTTTAAAATTTGAGAACTTAATATAGAGAAACGGTCTAGCGAGATGGTGTGGTATATGAGCTAACCTTTTTAGGGTCCATATTTGCAACGGTCAACCGTTGCAAATGTTGACCATTAAGATGAAAGGGATATGGTGATTGGAGGGGGCTGATTTTTTTGCAAACACCGAGTTCCCATTGTGATCTGTCAATCCCTCTAGCCCTTCGTGGTTGGCACAAATCCAGGTGGGCTTTAAAAAGTTAGCTCATATGCCGCACCATTTCACCGGACTCTCTCTCTCTCTCTCTCTCTCTCTCTCTCTCTCCCCCATATATATATACACACACACACACATGGGAGGTGCTCCTGTGAGAGTATTTCTCACATTGTTATGAGAGATAGCACCTTGCTATGAGAGATAAGGGTGGGGGCCCTCACATTTAAGTCGTTGGCCTTGGACGTGAATGTGAGTGCCCCCACATTATCTCATAGTAAGGTGAGAGCATATTTCATAGGATCATCTCCCTATATATATATATATACACACACACTGTGAGAGTAAGGGTGGGGGCCTTCACATCCATATCCAATGCCAACAACCTAAATGTAAGGATCTCCTGCCACTCGTGAGAGTTGCTCTCACAGTTACTCTCACAAGAGCATCTCCATAGCTTAGGATAAGATAAGGTAAGCTCAAGTGTGTGGTAGGGCCCACTTGGGGACCCACATGGGGTTGGGGATGACGGGGATTTCAAGGACTCCCTAGGTCCCTCCTCTGTGCAATTAATTAGCTTCAATTGTGCCCTAAAAGTTTAATGGTCAACAGTCCATTTGGATTGGATCCAACGGTCTAGTAAATTCGGATCCGACCAAAAGTTGGACATGTGCAATTTAGGGTGGGGTCATGTGTTTGGTCCATTTGGATGGACCAACGGTGGGCCCCATAAGCGTGAACTTATGAGATTTTATCCTAAGTTAAAAAGCCCATATATATATATATATATATATATATGAGAAATACTCATGCGTGTCCATCCTTCAACATAGTGGGGCCGACTTTATGATCCATCAGAACCATTCGCACACATGGGACCCCCTGAATCACACTGGTTCCATTGAGTTTTCACTGATTCAAATGGATTGGACCATTGGATTATAGGTCAATTTTTTTTTAATAAAATGTAGTTAAATTTATTTATGAGCTACTTATGAAGGGGTTAGAGGCATGGTATTGACCCGAAACTTGATATATGGGCCCACTTGCTATGAGTACATAACTGCCTTTTTGGGAATTTACTACAGGGATGGTATTGATGCAGGTTATTAGATTTTTTGGCAGAAAGTTGTAACTTTCTTGCCCTAATTTTGATACAGGGTTGGTACCAACCTTACTAGTTAAAAATAAGGTCGGTGCCGACGCATGCTTTCTATTTTTTTTACACAGGATTGTAACTTTTCATGACAATAGGGTCAGCACCAACCTTAGGTAGTGTAAATTAAGGTTGTCATTAACCACGTGCCAAATTGGTAAAAAAGAAGAATTTTTTGGCCCAATTGCTCTAATTGGTGCAACAACATCTAAAGAGCTTGATTGAGTCCCACATGCACATTAAATATTTTTTCTAGTAAAATCCTCTAAGTACTTTTGTTAATTTAAATCATAGTTTGTTACCTTACCTTACTTGGTAAACAAAGGGGGCCAATCTTTATCTATTGACAAAAGATGATTCATTTCATCCTAGAAGGATGCATAGTCCCCTAGATTTACTTGGGATAAATGCATAAAATAATATCAATAAATTTAAATATTATAAGATTTCATTATCATAGAATAAAATTGTGTCATATTATTATATTGTGTTACTTATGGTGTTTGACAATTTTCACAGATCTCAATAGAGAGAAAGTAATCAATTGGCACAATGCGTGGCCCACTAATTATAAAAAAAATTCACCGTGAATGATATAGTAAACAAGGAATGGAGAGAGTAATCAGTTGGCACAGTACATGACCCATTAATTAGTAATCACAGGTGTTAATGATTATGATATGACCCATCTATTGTTAAGAAACCACATGATTAAATTTTAAAACCATGAGATCCACGCAATGTTGTTTAATTAAGGTCGGTCGACCAAACGTTGATAATCATAGCGTAATACATCAAATGGTGATTGTCACAAATGACTCTAACTAGTTTTGTTTTTCCTTTTTCTTTTTTTGGTAAAACATTATCTGATGTTACATATCATTGATGAATCCATCTATGAGAAATCATTGTAGGACCCATTTGATGTTGGTAGTCATATTAACACTAATGGAGCTGTTAAATAATGAAACTCATTTAATGATGACAAACTGATAATTGTTATCACACAATTCAATCTTGATAATCAATATGGAACTCGGCTAATTTTGGTATTATGAGACCCACATAATGTTAGTAATTACAATGAAACCCCCTAATATGACATTTGTAGGACCCACTTAATATCGATAATTAATAAGGCTATGTAACCGTGATATGGCTATAGGACCCCATGTTAAATTTTTAAACACTTTGGGAGCAAATCTAATATTGGGAGTCATGGTTGCACTCCTATAATTATTGATGTTAAAACTTATATAGTGAGCCTTTATAATTAATAGTTGCTCATGAACTCTTCAAATGTTACTAAAACCTCAATTCGTTTTAAAAAAGAGTTTTTTGACAAAATATTATTTTATACATCATATCCTTGAATAATATATAAAGGTTTTTAGAAGAAAGTAAGATATTATAAGATACTTTCCAAATTATCCGAACACTTCCTTTTTAGATGAATAAATTATATTCTAAACTAGTAGATAATATAGCAAAATAATGTCCGTTTCCTTTAAAAACATATTGTTGGAGTGAGGATGATTGACATGGTTAGATGAAGGATTTGATTATTTGCAAAAATAAAAAAAGTCATAGTTATATGCAATTGTTCAAACAATCTGATTAATCCGCTTCAAATTTTGTGTACAAAGTACCCAAAAAATTGTGTATTTATTAAACATAGGTTTTTCTTTTCTTTTTCTCTTCCCTTTATCATTGTCAAAAATGCCATATGTATTTTGAAAATATTTGAGAATACTGGGTCAGATGTGCAATTTTTAGTTATCAACAAATTAAAGTAGATATACGAAAATAATAGGAGATTATCTCAATAATAACCCAAGCATTTCAGTATATATGCTTACCTATAATCATTATAAATATTATTTTCACTATATTTTAACTATCTGTGACAATACTATTAACTTCTATTTGTATCTTAAGTTTTTACCTACCTTAAATCTTAATCAAGGAGAGAACATAGAAAGTGATGACACACTTGCCTCCTGAGTCTTGACACAATGACCTTTAAAAAGATTTTATGGTTTTGCTGATTTATAGTTCAAAGAAAGAAAAGGAGAATTCTTGGGTATAGGCCCAAATGCAAATACAGAAAGTTGTTGCTACCTACAAGGGACTTAAAAATAAATGAACAAGGCAATAAGTAAGCTATGGAAATAAATAATGTAAAACCATAAGTAGGAGTGAGTGTCAAGAAGCCAGGCTAGCTCTTAAGAAAGCTTGGTTCGGCTCGATTAGGCTTATGCTCAAGCTTGTTTGATTGTCTAATGAGCCAAGCTCTTGCATGATCGAGCTCAGATTGGATTGGTTGAGCTCAAGTTGTATATAGAGGCTTGACTAGGCTCAAATCTAGCTTCCTTTTAATCCATTCTTTGGGGCCAAACCTATCGAACCCATAGTTTAAAAATCCGATGGCTTTGAAGGTCTGGAAGCTGAGTCACTAGGACCCTTGTAAGATTATTGACTTGCCCTACTCAATCAACTGCCAGGCCCAGTTGGCTTGGACTATTGGGGTGTGTTGGAAGGTGTTCTTAAACCTGGGATTATCTTGCACTTGTTTCTGGCAAACTTCTCTTTATAATTTACCCTTCTTTTCTGACTCACCTCCTAATGTTGATTCAGGACGAACATCTTTGTATGCATAATCGCATGCCAGTCTTATACTTTCTGATGCATACCTGCAAATTTCCATATTCTTTGTAGTGTCAAATCAACAACCACATTGGCTTGGTGTAAATGTAAGGCAAAAGTAAAGGGAAGAAAGTTTAAGCTCTCACTTGTTTGGACAAGTCACTAGCTTTCCACTACAACTCTCCCAATCACGTATCTCATCCGACCATCCATCCTGTCATGACAAATTCTCATGAATGAAATTCTGGGAAATTAGAAGAAAACACAAGTTTTGGATGGTGGCGATCTACGTACTTACAGTAAGATTGCGTTGGATGGCATCGATCATGAGGCTGAGATCGTCACCGTAGAAGTCTTTCATGGCTGTCTCTATTATATTCACGTCCCACACCTGTTTTTTTAAACAAGAAAAAGAAAAAAAAAAAGAAAAAGAAAGAGACAAAAAAACATTGTCACACAGTTGATTGATTTTTACTCTGAGGTAGGGATGTCAATGGGTCTGTTTAAACAGATGGCCTGGTCTAAGCCTGGCCCATTTTGGGTTTGGTAGTGGCTCAAGTGAAGGTAATCAGTTTGGAGTGGGTTTGGGTATTGGGTGCACAACCTGCTTATGAACATTTTTATCAAAGTAAATAATTTATATAAAAATTTTTAAAAAGGCTCTTCTGGATCATAAGATGGGTCTTTATCAGGCCTAACACAACCAGCACCCATCACAGAACAGGTTTCCAGACGAGGATAAGAAAATGGTCGATACATGGATTTTCTTTGTTGGATCCATTGGATAAAACCATGTAAATGGGGCCCCCATTTATGACCTTACATATACTTATTCTGTCTAAAGCTATGAGGCCCAGCTCATTGTCTTAATCAATGAAGCTGGGTCTAGTACTCGGATCGGCATTGGGGTGGCAAAGGGTAGGATGGGGTTCGGGTTGGTTGGTAGGTTATAGTGCAATTGATTGGATTGGGTTGCGTTATTGTGTAAAAATAATAATAATGACCTCAATTGGAACCCAGCGTATTAATTAAACAGGTAAAAAATTCACAACCCGAAACCAACCCTCTTTTTACTCGGGTCAGAAATGTCAACCTGAACCCCATCCGAAAATTTTTATAACGGTCAACCTGAAACCTGAATTATTGGGTTAGCTCATATTGGGTTGGGAGGTTGGATCACGAATTGTCAGCCCTGAATAAGGGGGTGGAATGATGTTGGACCTAAACAAGCTTGGCCTGACCAGAGAGAGAGAGAGAGAGAGAGAGAGAGAGAGAGAGAGTACATACATGGTGAAGGTTGGTCATCCTTCGATACCAACGGACGCGTATGGTGTTGCCACCTTCATCTTCTTCAAAGCCTGCATGGAGAGGTTGATGTTCATCTCCCATGAAATGTGAGAGAAACATCAAGCTCTCTGTTAGGGTATCTGATAATCCCTTACACCAAAACACACAAAATCATATTATATGAGCCTACTTCAATAAATAAAGTACAAGAGAAGAAAAGCAAAGTCACAATCTTCTTTAAAAAAAACAAAAAAACAAAAATAACCCTAAGTTATTACATTGATTTGAAGAATCCCCATAGGTCTGTAGCTGTGCGGTGTAGTTGTTGATTGCTCCAACCACACACATCCCTTCCTCCCCTTTGGAATTGTGACAGTCTCCTATTCATGGTCATATAAGGACAGCAATCAATGCATTGAGGATGAAACAATAGAAAAGAAAAAATATGGATGGTTAGGAGAGGAACAAAAAAAAAAAGGGTCCATATCCATCATTTATTTAAGAAAGGCCAATTATTGCAGACTAGATTCTTGAGAGAAGTGTATTTTAGAAGTAATCTCACTTCAGTTGGAACAATCATTTTTTTTTTTCATGTTTTGAGATATTTTGAATGGGGTTCCTGAGTTAGGCATCTACCAAAACTCAGTCCAAGCTTGAACAGGCAGGATCCAAGCTTACAATCACAAGTCCATTGGACTCTTATTAGGCCTGTTTATATTTTATAGGCATATATATCACATGCTTAACATACGCATACTCAATATAATAACAAAAACATTAAACACATATGTTCAATATATAAAATGGATTTTATAGTGGCACATTTTTTTTTATATATTCATCTTTGGAGCTATAGCCTGAAACCGGGTCCGAATGTGCTAATTGGCTTTAAATGGTTGGATTAAAGCACAGCCCATTTCCTCAATGGGTGGACTCATATACAGGCTCTTGGGTCCATGGACCAGGACCAGACTTGGATTCTAACTCTAAAACAGACTTGGGCGTGGCACAGGAAAGTCTGGTTTAAATCCGCCTTTACTGGTTGGGGAGATACCTGGCCCCATTAGGTTGGGATGCATGCAAGTAAGGTATCTACAAAATTTCAGCTCTTTAATTTAATTTTTTCCCTAAATTTTAAAATAGTAAATGAATGCTCAAAGCGAATATATATATATATATATATAATCTATTTCATTGCCATAGATAGAGTGATTACAAATAACCAGTAGGGACATTTTCTTCACAGCTTTATCTTCCTCTAAGACGGGAGTAAATGACCCCACCCCAAACTAGGTGGCGCCTTCTTGGTTTACTTTTAAGATGGTCCTAAGTCATGACTATAGAGAAATTTTTGAACAAGAACAATTACCAAAACTCAAGTTTCAAAGTGGTATTCTTGTACTCATTGACGTTTGGAGGATGATAAAGATCTCAACATGGATTTTTACCCTTTATTAAAGAACTTGAAGGTAAATAGTTAATAGCTAATTAGAAATGATAGTAGTAATATAGAAGATAATTAACATACTCTTATACTGAAAATTGCAGACCCCCGGGGTATTGACATAGTGAAGAGGGCTCGACCACCGGTACCTGAACCGCACTTCATCGGCCCATGAACACACCGCTGCAAGATCACCTCCGGCAACCTCTGGAAGAAGATCTTGAACCGCTCGCATTGTGTCCTCCTTCAATAGTGGCTGCAAAAAAAAAAAAAAAAAAAAAAAAGGAAAGGAATCCATGTCTCACCCCAGCTGACAATAAACCTCACACAGACAAGGAGGAATGAGAAACAAGTGACGAACAAAGATTAACCTCTGCTATCTTGCAAACCATGAAATGCCCTTCTTTGCCCCATGCATGTATGCATGGTACTCCTCCACTTAGAGCAATTAAAAGTAATCGAAGGTGGAGGAAGAAGCCCATGTCCTTAATCTCATCCTCATCTTCCCTTTCCATGTAATATATATAAAAATATATATATATATATATATATATATATATCTATCTATCTATCGATCGTGGTTGCATATGTTTAATAGTTCTGTTACATTCTTGGTGAAAAATACCTATCACTGCTTGTTTATAGGTACGAACTGTCCAACTCTATTTGGCTCCAAAATATGGAAAGGGAAGACAACAATAGTCTCAGGGACTAATGAATTGCATGTTCCTCTCCTTGCTATGATTGTTTGAAAAGAGACTTCATTGCCAATTGTATCATATTGAACACATGTTTGTTATCCAACTATTGGAATCTGAGAGACCAATTGACTGGGTCCTTTTGGGGTCCAGTTTATTAAAGAAGACATATTATTTTTGGTTAAGAGAGAAATCCTAATTTAAGAAAACATCACAGAACAAAGAAAATTATAACAGCACATGAATAAAACTGGATAACCACTCCAGATGCTTATCCAGCTATTTAAAGTCATTAGCAGAATCAAAGCCCAACTTAGCTAAATAATGTGCTGCCCCATTATAATTCCTAGAAATGAAATGAAAGTCAATCCTGTCAAAAGATGTACAGAAGGCATGCATCTTGGAAATGCTTCAAGGATGGTAGTTCACCGGATCACCAAATATATTGATCATCCTCAACTAACTATTGGTGGAAAATTAAATGATGGGACCAACCTATGCAATGATGCAACTTCAGGCATAGGCTCTTAATGGGTGTGTTGCCTATCTTCTCTCTAATCTTAATGGGTGTGTTGCCTATCTTAAAGGAGTCGATAACCTTGGTTGGTTAGAGGATGCCATTGATATTCTTATAAGAAGTAGGTGGTAAGATTTTTAAAGAGATGGGTCTCCACTAGGGTTGTAAATAGATCGGTTCCGGTCCGAGTCTAGGGTGGAACCGGAACTGTTTTCTAAGAGGGGTAATCGGAACCGGACCCGGTTCGGAACCGGAAAATTGGTTCCGGAACCAGAACCAATAATATTAAAGGGAACCATTTGCTTTTCACATACTAAAGTTACCTTATGTTAGTGTATATTAGGTCAGGTCCCAGATCCACGGGTCTGAGTCACTGTGGATCCGGAACCGGGACCGTTTAGTTATTGGTTCCAAAAAAAGAATTCAGAACCGGAACCATTTGCTTATCAGGACCAAAATAAAGATCCAGACCAGAAACCTAATGGGTCGGAACCTTCGGATAATCGGAGAATCGTGGACCCATTTACAACCCTAGTCTCCACCTTCCCTCTATAATAATGAATAAAATGACAACAGAAAAATTGGGGGGCTGGAAAATACTTTCTTTAGCAGACGAGGTGTTTCGCTCAGTTTATTAAGAAAAAGAAAAAAGAAAAAGAAAATTAAAATAGACTTTGGTTTTAGTTTAATGTTGAAAAAAAAAATTCACTGAATCTACTATATGTCTTTCAAACAAGTCCTTGATGTTAAGCTACCCTCAACCCATTACAAAACAAGCAAACTTCTTCAACAACTACCCTTATTGACAACCACATTTATCTTTCCCAATCCCAACTAATCCATTTGTAGTAGGGCTTCCTTCATCTTTAACACCTCTTCTGATCTACATCTTCCAACATATATTCAATTTTCTTCATCTTCATATTTAGTGACAATGGCATCCGGAGGTAAGCTGTGGATGATCAGTGTATATTCTCATCTTATTCTTTCATTTTTAAGCTACATCTCAAATTTCTTTGATGAGAACTTAGTAATCAATTTGGTGAACACGAGCAAACCCTATGATTTTCAATTATTTTTAATTTTGGCGTAGGTGAGGACAATGTGTAATTAAGGCCGATTTTAAAAATAAAATAAAATTTGGTACCCCAGCCAAGGGGGTTGGGACCCAAAAGAGATCCCGTCCGCATACACACTGAAAAGCAGCCCACTCAAGTGAGAAGGAAGCTTGTACACGCCGGAAGAAAGCCAACACAAATGAGAAAGAAGTCCGCACTAGCGGAAAGAGGTGACGTACCCGAGGTTCAAACCTTGGGTAGCGAGGTAAGAGCTGATGCTCCTTACTACTCGGATAAGAAGCCATTCTTTGGCGGATTTTAATTCAAGAAAATAATTGTTAGGCACACCATTTGATGCTCATTTATTTATGAAATAGATGAACTTACGAAAGCCAAAAACCTACTTTGAAGGAGTTTCAGTTTTTCTTTAAGGGCACATTTGGCAAAGGGCATGGCCAAGGAATCCTCGCCATTATCCGTGTATTCGAGGATTTTCCACGTTTGGTTGGGAGAGAATTTTGAGAGGAATGATGTGAGTTTTCCTCTAATGAGATTATTTGCAAGATCAGACACCACCCATTAGACCCAGAGAATCCACTCATAAGTGGAAAGGCAGAGCTACAGTCCAACTACAACGCTTTTAGATGGTAATGTGCAGTTTTTCGGTTTTTGCGTTTTTAATGTATGTTTTGGGTCCCACAATCAAGATAAAAAACGTTAATAATGTTTAAACAATCCAAAACGGCTATCTCACTAAATCTCAGCCGTTGATTCATCTTAGATCTTGAGATATTTGCAAAAATGTCCAAACCGTTACATTGCAATTTCTGAAAATTCTGTAGGCCAAAAATGGGATTAAAATCAGTCCATTCTTTCCAATTTTCTGGTTCCTGTGGGCCCCAAGATCATGATCTGAACCGGTAGTACTTCTGGAAGGTCAAACACAGCTAGCTGACCAAATTTCAACCGTCGATGCTTACCATATCCTGAAATATTTGCAAAATGGTCCAGGTACTAATATATTAATTTCTTGTTCCTGTGGGCCCCATTTGCACGATCTGAACCGTTCAGATTTTTTAGATGGCCACAAACAACTTTGAGGTGAAAGTTGAATTCTTGATTTTTCATGGATTTTGAAAATTTTTATAAAACATATTTATAACCATTGGATCATACTTTCTACAATTGATATGAATTCTCCTTCTATCCAAACATGGAACTCTCTTTGGGAATCTTACTTCAAGATTGTGGCCTTCTTTGGAGATGGAGAGAATTTTTAAAATAGAGAATTCTTCTACGTTTACCAAACGTGTCCTAAGTGGTGATAAATATGATGTTCCAAGGAAAAAAACAGATCATGATATACTAGGCGAGACACATGTGATGGATGATGAATTATTGGACTTGGCGCGTGCATTAGGGGTTTGACTTAGTAGGAAAAAAAAAAAAAAAAAAAAAAAAAAAAAAAAAAAAAAAAAAAAAAAAAAAAAAAAACCAATCAAGGTGTCTCGCCTATGTCATTTTGCACTTAATGTTGTCAGTAGAATACCCATTTGAAAGGCTGAAAGGCATCTAAAAAAAACTTGACATTTTTATACTATCAAATCATGGAGTCCTTCTTTTATCAAAAAAAGGAAAAAAAAAAAAAAAAAAAAAAAAAAAAGTTCATTGAGTCACTTTTGATATTAGGCCACAGCTCTCCTTTAAAAGCCTTTTGATATGGAACTGCCTCCCCTGGCCCATTTCTTGCCAAGCCACTTAACTTAAGCCTTTGGGCTAGCCGGCCATTTCCAGCCCTGCTAACATATTTTCAAAAACTTGTTTGACCTGCCTGACTCAACTTGGCTCAAATGGTCAGCCTTGATCAAGTCATTTGGTTTGGTGACCCTTCACGTTAAGTTGAGCTTTTTTGATCAGTTTTAAATTATATCTTATGGAAAGGAAGGTGGAACAAAACTTCTTTTAGCTTGTAATCCAGGCATCTTTTATAACCTTCACATGAAAAATTATTAAATTGAAGACACTTTGAAGCAACCAACAATGTCTTCAACTACAAATTTAAAGAATCAATACACCCATGTCTGACCAATTCTTCTCTTGAATTCTTTATTTCAGAGATATGAAGACTATTTTGTTTGCTATCCAAGCATTTGCCTTTTGGTCCTTAGATGTTAAATTGAACAAAGTTAGATAATATGTCAAATCTAAACCTACAGTTTGGCAGTTCTTCCCTGAATTTTTAAATCTTTTGGTTCTTTTCCAGCATGAGGTCAATGTATGGTTGGTAGGCAAGTCTGCTTTCTTAAGAGGATAATATCATTCTCTTAAAAGAAAAAACATGATATTAAAGAGCATTAGGTTATGTGCTGACAAAAAACTTCATGGGTCGTTTGGATGTTAAGTTGGGAAGAGAATTTTTTTTTATTTCACTAGTAAAATACATGTAGTCTTTGGATAAACTTTTAGGGAGAAAAATGCTTTTTTTATTAATTAAACTTTATGAAATTTTTTAGCCAAAAAAAAAAAGAGGAAACTGTGAAAGGAACAATTCTCTCAAGAAGAGGGTGGGGAAAACACCTTCTTTTGGATTTCTTTTGTTAATCAATCGATAATGACATTCAATTGTTTTTGACAAAGAATTATTATTTATTAATATTTTTAAAAATACTTTCTCCTAAAGAGTTTTTTCCATTGAAATTTCAACACATTGGAGAATCACTACCGAAGAAAAGTGGTATTCTCCGTAAGAAGATTCTCTGCCCTAAGACTCCTACTTTCTCTATCTTATCAAGACTCAACTTGTCATTTTCTCCACCCTTGGACGAGGATAAACGGAGGAAAAAAAAAAAAAAAAAAATCTCTTGAAGCTCCTTTTCAGATAAAAATAATTACTCAACATATGATTATCACCTGAAAATTTTAGTTCCATTATAGAAAAAAAAGTTGTTTTCTCAACCCCTATAGAAGACTTCCTCCTGCATATTGCTAAAGTTACCTAAAAGGAGAATTAATTTTCTTCTTCAAAAAACCCAAACAAGAGAAACAATGAAAATATTTTTTCTGATTGGAGTCATTCTCCTCACATGATTTTATCTTCACCTCAATGTTGAAACAATGAGTATAACATTACAAGTGACTTAGGGATGGGGCTCGGCTAAATCTTATCAGCCCGGCCCATTTGGGGTCGAATCCAGCCAATTGGCCTCAGACTAGGCCCAGGCCAGCCTATTTATAAATATATGCTTGCTTTTTATTACTTCTGGGTCCATGCCAGACCTTTTAAGGATATATAGGCCCAGGCCTGTCCTGTTTAATAATTAGGCAAGAAAATTAGCCTAGCCACAGAGCACCAGTCTAAATCCAGCCCAATCCATGCCAGCTGGCCTGCCCATGACCACCCCTAAGGCTAGATTGTTGTTTTCACAATCAGACTTCAGCTGTGTATCCATATAAACATTTCTTTTAACTCTTTCTTGCCTTCTTCAAGAAAGAGAGAGAGCCTTGTCTTTCTTTCAACTCAGAGTTGGAAATAGCTGTCTCATGTGTGCAAGCTACTGAAAGAAAACTCGTCAAGAATCGCAAAACTCTAGTTCGATGGATTTTGTTAATCAATTGATCTAAAGCTATAAAATGAATAGTAAAAACAAAAGCGCTTTTCTTTATCTACTATTCATAGGTATAAATCGTAATGCAAAAAAATGCCCAATCTATTTATATATATATATATATATATATATATTAGTTATGCTCTGTTTATTATTATTATTATTATTATTATTATTATTATTAATATTTGATCAGTTATGCTCTGCTTATTACATGATGAATGAAATTCCACTGCGACGATTTTAATCCATATCCATTAATGAGTTTTTGATGTGGAAATTTGAAGAATTTGGGTTTTAAGGGGTGACACAAGGCATGGCAACAAATAAAATAGGTGTTCCACTTCCTTGGCAAGTCACCTGCACAAATGTGCTCTGATCCGAGCAGTGAGAACAACTTGGTTTGGAGTATTATCACACAATTGCAACTTTCGTTCTTCCATGATAGGTTGAACTTTAATCTGCCCAATGACATGGAAGGTGCTTACCACTAATCCAATAGTAGGTTCATAGGGATCGTTTTGAGCAATTTTGATGAAGAGGGTGCACGAATTTTTGAACCTTTGACCTCTTTTATGTACTCCTAACAATGCAACTATAAAGGCACCAAGAAGATCAAGATCGGTCATTTTGAACGATGTTTTCCATAGATGAGTCCCATTGAAGAGTTCCACTTGTCCCACGCACACGTGTGCGAGTATTACAAGACCTAAACTTGGAGGAGGTACGATCTAAGTACCTAGAGCGTGGAGTGGGAGAAGGAACGGGAAGGCCGAAATGCTAAATTTTAAAATAATTACATGTGGGGAGCGCCTATACAACATAGTGCTTGTGGGTTTATAAACAATTAACTAATAGGCACAAATATATCTTATCCATATATTCAAGTATAAAAAATGGAGAAAATTTTTTTAAATTTGCAATTGGATCAAATAAAATAGACAATAATTAATAAGTAAGAAAAAGTTTCTTTATTCAAAATATAATTATCAAATTTATAGAAAAAGAAAATGCATAAAAAATGAAAGACCTTGCATGGTTTGCTCCGTATTCAGTTGAGCCACGCTCCAAGGATGGTCGAATCGCGCTCCGAGGAAGGATTCACTCCGAAAACGCCTATCCGTGTTTTCGGAAAAGGATCAAGAAGGCTGAAAGGAGATTCGAAGCACTTAGGGTGTGATCATGTGGTTAAAAAAAATGTCATATTAGTTTTATTATAGGGAGGCTGTCTGGGTGCTTCTTCTTGAAAGCAAAAACACTTTTTTGACTGTTTGGTTCCAAGGATTTTCCAGACAGCAATGTAGGAGTTGCCTTAGTGGGTTTATGAATAATTAAGATAATTTACAAAGCATGCATTCCAAATGCCACTTTTACCATCTAGGATTTCTAGAAATCTAGCATTTCAAATACTAGATTACCCTTGATCATTTTCAAATTCCACTTAAAAGACAACATTTGGAGAACTCTAAAATGCTCTAGACAAAAAGTCTCCAAATACTTGAAACCGGACAGGCTCTTATAGGATCCACCTAAGTGCATGACAATTGAGGAAGATATGTCAATTGAAATATGTACATGAGAAGAAAGGCACATATAAAGTGCGCGCACCAAATGACCTTAGGACTTTGTTTTTAAGTCCTAATAAACTCATGCCAGAAGAACCATTTGAAACGGTAAGTTACGGGCTGAATCTACATATGCCCAAGTCTAGCTAGGCCCATTAAGAAATGAAGCATAGTCCTAGTCCTGGTCCAATGTGGACACTAATTAAATTCCATTGTGAACAGGGATCTGAACTAGCCGGATCCACATTAATGAATGTAAATTAAAGTTCCAAACCCACATCAAGACCCAAATAAAGGGCCAGGAGGCCAAGGACCCAGACCTAAGTCAAAGACTGAATACGTTTTTATTTTTATTTTTTATTGTAAAGCACAGAATAAAATGCTTAAATAAAAAAGACAATACACTTAAAATAGTTAATAGACATTTACATACTATACTATATATAATTGTGGCATTATACATTTAGGCTATCCGCTATGAAAGCC
Source organism: Camphora micrantha (assembly GCA_003546025.1). Lineage (NCBI taxonomy): Eukaryota > Viridiplantae > Streptophyta > Magnoliopsida > Laurales > Lauraceae > Camphora > Camphora micrantha. Next base: position 42,572,533 of record QPKB01000005.1, read on the forward strand.
ATTGAATTACTAGAACTGAACTTTAGTTGGGGTCCGTCCAGTTTTTTTTTTTTTTTTGGGAACCCAGCCATTGCCTCCATTCACACAGGAAGACAGCCCACTCAAGTGGAAAAAGAGCCTGCACATGCGGGAAGAAAACCCACATAAATGGGAAGAAAGCCCGCACACGCGGGAATATGTGGCGTACGTAGGGTTCGAACCCCAGGAAGACGGGTGAGAACTGTCACTCCCAGTGGCGGACTGATATGTAATCACCTGGGTGCACTTGCACCCGGTGAATTTTAAAAATCCTATTACATAGAGATGGGCCATACACCCCTGCCCCATTTAAAAATAGGTCTTGCACCCCCATTTAAAGCCCATAGATCAAATGCACCCATGACCCAACCACATCAAATCGATAAATGCTCAGTTCCCCCAAAATCCAATTCAAAACCCTTGTATCTCTAATCTCTGATCTCTCCAACCCTTCTCCCTCTCCACATCGCACCCCAAAATCCATCGATTGAAAACCCATGTATCTCTATTATCTCCAACCCTTCTTCCTCTCCACATCGCACCGAGGTCCAAGTCCATCCAGCAATAGTGACGAAAGTATCAGAAAATAATATTTTTGGACCTTTTCAATTGCCATCGTTTCGCACCCCTCAAATGAAAATCCTGGGTCCGCCACTGGTCACTCCTTACCACTAGGGTAGGAAGCCGTTCTTGGAGTCCATCCAGTTGATAACTGATCTGGCCCTAAAGTATAAATGGTCCAAATACTTGACCCATAAATGAGTTGTTCAGCTTGGTTCCTTTGGGTATTTGGGACCTTTTTTCATCTCTAATGCAAGGAATATTACATGGTCACAAATGATGGGTGGGAGTGCTCATGGTCCGGATCAGCCTGAGCCCGTTTCAAATTCGGCCTGGATTGGTCTTCTATTGCTTGACCCTTGGGCTGTACATGATGGCCCTAATTTTCTAGCTCGATTAAAAGTTGGCATTGGCCTGAGCCTATATACCTTAATGGCCCGACCCAGTAAACATATTTCATTAACATAAAAGATGTACTAACTGGCCTGAGTTTTACGGCCATGGCTGAATCTTGGCCTGATATTAAACCCATTTAGTAAATTGGTTGTGATTGCATAGACTTTGACATGGGCCTGGCCCATTGTAGGTCACAAATATTCCTCATGATAGGGAATTGTAAACAAATCTAGTAAAAGATTCAACCCCTTGATTTAGTGACATATGAATAGCCCATTGAGAGTGAAATATAATGGACCCAAGGTGATGGAAGATAATACCTACTCACACAGTCACATGTCAAGGTCTCACAAATAGAAATATGGGAAACTCTGCATTTACATAAGTCCCATGATCCCAAGACCCTCCAACTCCTGATGGATGGTATGTTATTTCCACATATAGTTGTGCTTCATGAATTATCACACTCTACACAACTGTTAGTGAGTCATTGATTGGTTTTATTAATCAAGTGTCATTTTAGTTGGTTGAATAGAATGTTTGACACTTCCTTTTATTTTTCAAGGATTCCATGATGGAAAGAATGCACATGCATAATTGGGAAGGTTTGAACTATCCTAGGATTGCTTGAAAAGACCATAGCTTTGTAGACCTTACTAGCCGACGGATTACATGATGTGGGTTTGGTGGGCACTCTAACCACCACGCCACAGGAGCTTTGACTTTTAAGTCATTTAATTGTAGGGTAACGTTCTTGTAGGCCGCTTTGTGGAAAATTTGACCCATGTCTCTGACTAAGGAGTTTCGTTGGTTTAGGACCACGATTTGTATTCGAAGGTTATAGGTTCGAAAATGCACTATCACATTGGGGCTATAGGGGAGTATACTCAGCTTTCCTCTACGTCCGGAGGGATTAGTTCAGCCCAAAAGGTTGGGAACCCTCCGATAGTAAAAAGAAAAAAAAGGAGGGCTACGCTTGTTTGGATCACATAAACAAGAAATCTCACACTATTCACTTGTGGGAATCCCATAGGTTAAAAAGCACTTGTCTGCATTAAAAGTATAGAGGGATTTATTATGAAATCAACTCTATCAAAAACATTATTAAAGAGGTGAAAGATATTATGTGAGGGAGGTAGGACATCAGGTGGAGATATAGATAGGACATTGACTTTCCTATGTATTGAATTAATTACTAGGGTGAAGCTGGGTATTCATTTTTCATCTGATTTTAATTCTATTTTCCTAAAAGGAAAGAATATTTAAGCCTCATTTTTGAAAATTCACCTTTGATCTTCATTTTTAAAAAATCATGTTATGAATTATATATATATATATATATATATATATACATATGCGCAAACAAATATGCCCTTAGCTTTTATGTAATCGATCGATAATTCTAGATACTAGGTAGATTTTCCCAAACACCACTTTATATTAGGGTTTTTTCAATAAATAGATTCCATTTATTGTCAATTCAACAAAACTGTGTCCCCTTTTAAAACTAAATTACAGGAAAGTCATTATTGGTTTTTATTAGAGTAAACATGTATGATATGTACACATTAAACTTTAGGGCCCTTTTGTTGGCATGAGATTGAACTACTAAGAATTCTAGAAAATGTATTTATGAAAGTGATTAAAATTGAATAATAAAAGCAAGTATATATAATTAAATGACAGCTTTCAAATGATCATCTCCCCTTTGATGGGGAAAAGTGTTAAGGGATGATAGGAATTTCTTAATTTGATTCTTTGATTGCAGCCAGTCATGTTTGATTGTTGTAATGTTTTTTGAAAATTTGAGCTGTTGAACAAAATTAAAATTTCATTAGAGATTGCCACTTGATAATTTTATTTAATAATTGGAATTTCAAAGAGCAAGTAGAATTTATTATAATAGATGTACATTGACTAGAGTGTGAAATCTGCCTGTTTGGTTAGAAGATATTTTAGAATTCTTGTCGGTTTGATTTCAGAATTTTCCAAAAATTGTCCCTAAACTAGATTCACATTGCCCAAGGGTGGGAAGTCGGAGATTTCGAAGTTACGTAACAAAACAAAACAAAACAAAAAAAAACAAAAAAAAAAAAAACATTAATATGCAGAATTTATAAATAAAACATGGTATTTCAAAAACTAGGAGGCAGCTGTTCACATGCTAAATCTCCAATTGCAAAATTCTTGCAAAGAGACTCAACATTTAATAACTTTTTTCTTTTGGTAAAAGAACATTTGATGACTTTGACTGACAAAAACTGCAAATAAAATCTCGGACAATCAGAGTAAGGCCACACTTGTTTGTCGTCTTGGATCTCCTTGATTTTACCTTTGATATGAAGTCACTGATAAACAGCAGTCTTAAAACCCATGTAATCATGTCTACATCAATCCTACATTTCGCATTTGAAAGTTGTAAAATATTTTATAGAAGTAGTTGTTTCAGATAGTGTAGACTGCTTATAGGTCGGCTGTAGGATTTGAAGTTCGAAAGGGAAAGAAGAATAAAGAAGGAAGAAATCTTATCCTTTGTAATTCTCCATCTTATTTATTGATCGTGCATTTGTGACTTTATAAGATGTACCTTTCATATTATGTTACTGCGTGGGGATCATCTTTCTCTTTCTGGCTAGATGCAAGTCCGAATCATCTAAGTGAATCACTCACGCTTCCACTTCCATGATTGGGGAGTAGAAGTTAGAAGTCTTCAGTAACACTCATCTACTAAAAGTCTTTTTAAAATGGACGTCTTCTCCTTCGATAGGATGGATGATTGTTAATATAGTTTTGAATCCATTCCGGTCTGGCCTCCAAAATGATAAGTTTTGTTATAGAATTTTAATGAAATTTAACTCATGAAAACTATGATATTAGTTTTATGAAAAACTATTGACAGATTTACATAATACCTCTTCCCTTCTCTCTGATATTAACAATGTACACCTCTAGTTGGGATTAAGAAAAAACAGATAAGAACTCTATTATTTGGATATTTATTAATTAAAATCATATCTTCCTACTTACAATAGGAGTATATGTCACAATTAAGTGACAGATATGCCCTTGACATAATAGGAATTGATGGGAAAGACAATTTTGCCACTAAATCATCAATGGAATTTGACGGATCCAATAACTCTGTTTGGACCAATCAGGAGGTGCCACATGGGAAAGGAAATTTTTTTTTTTTTTGGGTGGAGGAGGTGAGATGTCATTGATTTGACATCTCTCTTTTATATGACACCCCCGGATTGGTCCAAATAGGAATCCGTTTTCTAGAATTTGATACTCTATTCACATGTATATAATTATAATAAAAAAGACCGTGTTATCACATCAAGAGGAATTGACACTACATCAAATCACAAGACAAAAAGTAAAGGAAAAGAATCATGTATTTTGACTGAATAATTGAGAAGTCTCTATAATATCAAAAATACTATTTTTAGTCCCTAACACGATCAAAATATATTTAACAAATTAGAAAATTCTCCTGCTAGGTTGAAAGGTGGTGTTAGTTATTCTATAAGAAATAAGAAAGGGTCTAAGGTGAAGACAGCTAGCAAGGTTGGCGGTAGGGGAGTGGGGGCACAATGTAAGAGCCCATTTGTCAAAGGGCATTTTTATTATTTAATGTGCACACAAATGTGTTAGTAAATAGTGAGCATTGGGAACATTTATGAACACCTCAAAATAAATTATTTCACGGTAAAAATATCTCTTCTATTATTATTATTATTATTATTATTATTATTATTTTGTTACGGTTAGTCTCTTATTTCAATTTGGATCATCTTTAGTTTCAATTGTTAGACGTGTTGGTCTTCAAAATAGGATGGATGAAAAAAATTCATGAGATCCACTAGCACAACGAAATACAAAGGGATTTGAGATTTAGGTGACTAAAAAAAAAAAAGAAGTTTGTGTCAGTGGATACTGGTAGTTGTTTGAACTAAGGCTTTGAAATAATCAACCAACAAATTAGAGGTACATTTAATTTCAGCTGTCACTTTGTAGTCGTAATGTAGATGATAATAACATCAAATGGAACTGTTTTTTTTTTTGGTTAAATTATGTCTTGTAGAGTTACTTTGAAAAGCCGTATGTAAGGAGATCTTTCTAATTAGGAAAGCATCTATTTCCTTTGCATTTGGTGGGAGATACACCAATAAAATTGAACATACGTGAAAGTTTATGAGACACAATGATCTACTTGATGCAAAAGAGGCTTTAGTCATTAGTTATATATCTAAGAAAGGTTCAATGAATGTTTTAATTATTCATCGACTGAAAGATTATCAAAATGGACTGTAAGAAAGAAACTTTCTTACCATCAATTTTGTGACTCTAGAGAAGACAACGGACAACATCTAATTCATGACTTGCCTTTCTTCATGAGTTGTGATTTAAAACCCTTCTTGTATTTCTAGAGAAGACAACGGACAACATCTAATTGACTTGCCTTTTTTCAGTTTTGATTTAAAACCCTTCTTGTATTTAGTAGGATAGTGGGCCATAAATACTCTAGTCCATTTCATATTTTATTTGGTTGTTAGTTTTAGAAGGAAATAATATAATTTCGTAAGTTTATCCATTTGCAATATCTAGAAGCCTCCTAAATCGATTCTCTATTAGGTGGCGTTTGGCATCTCTACTTTCAAAGTCTTATTATCTTAACCAATTCAATCCACTTTTAAATTATTTGGTGACAGCTTTTACTTTGTCCATTTCTACGTGTTTAGACATTACATGTCTTTTTCAAGCAGATAATTGAATCAGATAAATGGGTCTATAGCAGAAAGACATCGGAGCAATAGTGTTCTAGACGTCCTCCTTGCCAGTCCATTTTTCTTTATGTTTTTTTTTTTTTTTCTTTTTTTAATTTTTATTGTAACTTTTGGGCCCCTAAATCACGATCCAAACCGTTGAATAAATTTATAAGGTCAAACACGACCATGTATCCAAATTTCAGCCGTTAGATGATAGTATATTTTGGGATGTTTCAAGAAAACCCCAATTTTTTATTTATGGGTTTTTTTTTTTTTTTTACTTATGTGGACACCAAATGAAAGGTCTAAACTGTTAATCCGAAGGCTAAGCACGACTATGAGGTCAAATTTCAATCACTGGTTCCTTGTCAATCTCGAGAAATTGATGAAAAACTCTCAACCGTTGATGTACCATGCTTCATTTGACTGGGTATTTAGACAGTCTTCTTTTTTTTCATTTTTTTCCCAACTGTGGGGCTTTAAACTATAAGTGGAACCATGCAAATGCTTAAGATGACTAAGAATGGCCATCAAATCAAATATCAACCGTCGGTCATTCACCAATCTCTAGATATTTGCAAAAAAAGAAAAAAAAATTGAAAAAAAAGAAAGTGAATAATTTGATGTAATTTGTGGACTTTGTGGCCCCCTATATCAAGATTCAAATCGTTGGTCCTCCTAGGAATACTACAAATGACCATGGGGTCAGATTTAGACATGACCAGTCGACTTAACAATGGTCCTAACTTTGATTATAGTAAAACATTTATAATGCTAGAACTAACTATTTGATCGTTTTTGAACTGGGATTTGCTTATGTTATTAGAATGAAACAATGCAAAGAAATCAAAATAATCTTAAGAAGTAAATATTCCTAAGATTTGCAAATATTTTCTGTAAATATCATGAAAATATCAAGATAAATGTCATTATTTATGATAATTTAATTTTGCATTACCTTTGTTTTGTTGTGTCAATGATAGGATCACAACTATTGGCCCAAAAGTTGGTTGGCAACCCCGCCTCTCCCCCAGCTCTCACTCCGGTTCACTTCTTGCGCGTACAATTCTCTTCGGTTCTAGCTCCCTTAGCTGGAATACCAAGAAAAAAGAATTATAGGTACTACAAAAAAAAAAAAAAAAAAACCACCATAAACCATCAAAAGCCTTAAGACTTGTGCAACTCTTCCTATTTAAACTGAGTGGATCAATATCTCTAAATAAGGAGAAGAATTTTTTGCCCTAAGGCTTCGAGGGTTTGTAAATAAGCCCATGTGGTTTCAATATTTGTATATATCCCCATGCCTTTTCATTTTAATACCTTCCATGTCCTAGAATTAGTAGCCTTATGGCCGCCATAAGCTTTTAGAGTCAAAAGACATTTTTGTCCATCTCTTTTATCCATATATGTATAATTTCAAAAGCTTGGATTTATATTTTTCTTTAAAGCTTGTAACATTAACACATTTAGTGGGAGAGAGCAACCCCTTATAAATCCATTTTTATTAATACGGGGCCATTTCATTAAATCCAAACCAATCAATCAACACTTATACCTTATAATTAGTTATAATTGACCCAATCCATGCACAACCCCCTATTAGATTAATGAGAGTCTTAAATACATAAGTAGGCTTCATGTGCATGGGAGAATTTGAGAGAGACTTTTAGGATTTGTGATAAAATAATGAAGTTTTAATAAATAATGATACACTTATCTTTGTTTAATGAATTTAAGGGCATAGTTGAAATTTTTATAAAAATCCAACACAAATCTTTTGGTGGTCACCTTTTCTCGTTATGACTAGTGATTTTGGAGACATGAAAGGTATTAAAATGAAAACGCAAGAGGGCATATGCAAATATTGAAATCACATGGGCCTATTTACAAATTCTATAAACCCTATGGGGGTATATACAAAAAACTCTTAAGGAGAATTTACATAGCATTGAGGTTATGCCGAAAAGATGCTTCCAATCCAGGGGGGTGGTTTCTAGGGATGTCTATGGCCCCCCCTGAAACTTTAGAAAACCCTTCATATTATTAGAAAATTTAGGAATTCTTTCACAATGCCCCTCCCCTTACAAGAATATATTTTCATATTGGTGGCCACAAGACAAATTTCCTAGTTTTGCCCTAATTCCCATGAATACAATTTATAAAAACCCAACATAGGGATCTAACAGTAGACCTTTGGAAGTTAAAGGGGTCACGAGGAAGAACGACCCAAAAAAAAATAAACAAAAATCAACTCTAAGAGCTTTCTAACAGCGTATGGCATGCAAAAATCCAAAAGACAAGTTAAACGATACAATATTCAGAAGTTTCCAAAAGGGTGAAAGAAGACCTATTTTAGGCAGTAGAAGGATGGAAGAGGACCTATTTTAGGTACTTAGAGGTGTTGGGCCGGTGATGCTATGTACTATGTAAATTAAAATATTATTAGCTACATTCTTTTCTTAGTGTGGTTATATGTGTTTTCAATTTTGATTCTACTTCTAGGTTAGGAGGTGTACTTACGGCTTCACTTCATATATTGGTGATTATAATTGACTTCACTAGAATGTATAAACTAATTTTACTTGTGTTCTCAATTTCTCTCATCACTTCTTCCTCAACGAGAGGTACGGTATCATCGTATTTCCTTCTCTCTGACGAAACATTAATTAACATTAGACAAAAGTACCGTGAATATATATAACCTGATATTTTCAAAGCACAATAGGTACTTTTATCAATATGCTAGATCTAGTTAATTAGTTTGGGTTGGATCCCTGGCTGACCTCGACTTGGACGTGTTAAAGAACCTAGACCCAACTCTGATGAATCCAACTAGACATGGACGCACTAGCAGCTTTCTAATAAGCCAAGTACTTAACTTTATAATATATATTCTAATTTTTTATTGTATAATATAATTTAGAATATTATATATATATATATATATATATTGTATACACATACATTATGGGGAGTGATTATAGGAGGTTGAGGATATGGTGTGCTCGAGTAAGTCAAATCAAATGTATACATATGGGGTCCTCTTAAAGATCTAGAACCTTCAATTTTTGGGCTCATTATGCCCATGTTTGGCTTCTCTATTTCAAGCCTCTATTCCTCTAAATGTTTAAAATGGGTAGAGGATTGAAAAATTAGAGGTGTTTGGCATAGGATTCTTCCCTCTAACCATTTTAGACATTTAGATGTAAACCCTCTAAAATTGGAATGCTCCAAATTGGTGTTGGTGGAAAATAGAGGCATTAGCCTTTAAAACTAAAGAGGCAGTAACATTTTTTAAGACTAAAATACCCGACGCTGTTTTATTTCCACCAAAACTCCCTTGCTACAAAAACCTTTCGATGGTTGAATACTGTGAGACTCCCAAACACGATTTCGAACTTCTTCTTTCCCTTTTCATCTCCTTCTTCTCTCATTCATTTCCGGCTTTATAGCCGTCACAGTTGGGAGACTCTCCGTCCCTCCTCCGGTCGCCGTGCCCACGCTATGTAGGATCGTCTCCAGCAATGAGTTCTTTGAATGATTTATGCATTTGGTTATTCACAGCCGTTGTTTCAAATGAAATAAAGGGCATGCTTTAGCAGAATCAATTATGGCATTTCTTGCATCTCTTGGTTTTAGCAATTGAGTCCTTTGAATGATTCATGTGTTGAGTTCTGCATAGCCATTGTTTTTAAATGAATCTTTTTTTTTTTTTTTTCATGTAATGGGTAATGTTATGTATAACCTTTGTGTTATTTATTCATAACTCCTAACTGTATTGTTGAGGAAAAGTTATAAAACAAGGTCTGTTGGTTTTGGTTTAATTGTTTTGTCTTCAGTTAATATCTTTTATCTTTCTTCTGTATTTTGGTTTATGATCTTTTGTTAAACAATTCTCTGAATTCTTTTTCCATATCATTTTTTTCAAGAATTCTTTCTTGTTTTTTTCTATCTAGATTTTTCAAACAAGAAGTTTGAAACTTGAAACTTGAAAGTGTCATGGTTCATCCTAAGTCATGCAACATGGAGTGATGGTGTGTGATGATGGAATGATGGAGATAATATATAATTGTGTTTAATTTGTGTTTAATGTTGTAATTTTTAAATTGTTTACAAGTTACAGGCTATATTTTGATAGAAATGGTTGTAGTTTTCAAATGATAAGAGATTATGATGTTATGGTATGTGTGTAGAGGGCATATTTTGATGAAAATGTGCATAAGTTCATTTTTTACATAATGACTAAAGATGCCCCTCTAAAAAGAGGCAAATCCCTCTAAAAAGAGGTAAATAGAAGGCATATCAAATAGTCTATTTAAAGTAGACCCATTCATTACCAAACACGTTTTTTTGTTCTAGCCTCTTTTTTTTTTTTTTTTTTTTTTTTTTTTTTTTTTTTTTAAATAGCTCTTTTTTTTAATGGCTCTATTTTGAATGGTCTGTCAGAAAAAGAGTAGAGATGCCAAATAAGTCCTATATCTACCTATATCATGTTATTCAACTCTACTATAAAGGAAGCCATATTGGCCTGATTGAACGAAAAAGTGATTAAAGAATCATTAAAAAATGATATATTGATTTAAATGTAGACATGACTAGCTATTTAAAATTTAGGTCAACCACAGGGTGGGATTAGACCCACACAATTTGAGTTTAGTGTCAACAAGTGAGGGTTGAAATGGCAGCAGTTTGGATCCATTTTATGTTGGCCTCACTGTAAGAAACTTCTTTTAATATGTGATTTAATAAAGTTTTTGGAAATGCATGTATCCCAACCAAACGAGAGAAGACCGCAGCAAACCATAGGAACTACATGGCTAAACAATGGCTTGCACTTATTTTGAATGATTTAGATTTTCACAAAGTGAATATTAAGGATTTTATTCAACCTTACTTTACTTGATCAGATTGTGTGGCCAAGCTTGCCAAATCATTCCCCATGTGTGATATATTATAGCATATTATAACGATTGATTACATAGGGTTAACTATTTGAGGTCAATCAAATAGATTCAAGTAGTTCAAGTTGTGTCTCCCACCTTTTTTTATACCTATGTTTGGCTTGATTAATTCTTCTCCAAAGAAAGCAACATCAACCATGGAATTATGAAAAGCATAATTAAAAGCCAACACACTCATGGTTGAGTGGTGTTGACACTTCAGTCACACACACATACACAATTAGACGGTAAAAAGACAATTTAGATGCTTTTTTCATATATGCCCAATCAAATGGTTAATATTACATCAAATGGCATGAAATCTCGACAATGTACTAATACATGTACTCAATTTGAACTGACAGTTTAGATCTACGTTATATGGTTCCTTTTGTATATAAAAACTATTTCTGAAATATGATTAATATGTGATTTAATTATATTTTTTGCATTGGCAAACATTATAGTTTATGTTGTGCTGAGATTTACAAAAATAGTCACATCACAATTAACGTAATATTGCAATTTAACGATATTTCTTTATGTGAAAATAAAATCTAAAGATATTCAAACATGTTGATATTATCTTATTCATGCATTCGAACATCATGACAATTTATAATGTTCGTATCATTATGGGACCCACCTAAAATTGGTTGACAATCATGATGGGACCCACCTTTTATGCCAGTTGCATGACCTGCCTAATCTAATAACCAACAAGGGGCCTTGATAATGTTGATAGTCATGGTAGGGCCTACCAAATGTTAATAACTATGATAGGACCCACTACTGTTTGTGATCATGATAGGACCCAAATAATAATCGGAATAATTTTGGGACCCATTTTTCTTATTGGTCATCACAATAACGACCATCAATGTTGAAAATCATAGTGGGGTCACTATGACATAGTGGTTAGATATTGGGCTATATACTTTTAACCAATGTTTTGAATATGTTAATACTAAAGATTATTTTCTACACCATTATCTTTTGCATAATTTTAATATTGAGATTTTTACAAGAAAGTATCATATTGTATAATAGATTCTAAATTAGCCAAACACCTATTTTGTAAGTGAATAGATTATCTATTAATCTAGAAATAATACAACAAAATTTCTAAAAATATCTTGTTTCCAAACTTCCCAAAAAATCTAATATATATATATATATATATATATACCGCGACTTTTGCAGGGAATGATGTATAGGTAAACTTGAGTGGATACATTTTCCAAATGATGTAAATGTTTAGAAAGTAGGCCATACGAGTAAAAGTCTGTTTTGATCTTCCTCGAGCACATGATATGGTCGACTTGCCCACATGTCATTAGTCGTCTCTAACATATTCTCTGTAGACATTTGGCTTGGAACCGACTAGATTCAGACTTTAAAAAATGTAAAAGAAAACCCAAACTGTGGACCTAGACCCAGATCATATTATCAATCAATTGGGTCCAAAAGGAAGGTCTATAATACTCTGATTTCCTTAGTTTGGATCTGAGTAATGAAAGGTCCACTGACATCCCCATGGGAAACAGTGTGCAAAGGGGCAGCAGAACAGAGTCAAATATAGCTGCATGACACAGCCAAGCACTAGATTGGCACATGAGATTAATCAAAGTCACTGTCTGCAAGTGTGAGGGGTGAGGAGGAACACAACTGCGTTGGGAAATGCCACTGTTGTTTGTGTGCAGCGGACAACCTTTGACAGTGCAGCAAAGAGGCAGTGGTTTTGGGGGTATCTTTTCCATTAAAAAACAGCTGAAGTTGCCGCCGGATTAGGTACAACAAGAAATCCACACGTTTATCTTTGTTAAAGTAATGCTGTTGATTATGTTCAGTCAAACACGTTTCATGTAAAGAGAATCTAGAAACTCTATAAGACTTGAATGACCCATTTCCCCATAAAATCCGGGTTTCTTTTTCAAGTACCACACTCTTTCTTATCTCTGCATCTTGGGTCTTTGAAATATATAAAGAATTGTCAAGTTTCAACTGTTAATGCTATAATGGTGGACGGTGGACCCCTCTAAAGAAAAGCCCTTGTTTCCAAGGAAGTGGACCCATGACTCAGATTGTTCTTTCGACCACTGGACACATTGAGATGGGGCTCAGTAGGTTCAGGTCCAATTCGCATCTGACATGTTCATTGAACTGGTCATATTCTTCCAAGTTCTAATTTGCACTCGATGCCAACGACTTGACTTCATTTAACCCCGTCTAACAAGAATTCTCTTATGGCCTACCTTCATCAGTTAATTATAGTGAGCTCATGCAAAAAATGGAGCCCAAACATTTAATGTCTCATGTCTCAGTGTAAAAATAAAAAGTCTAATTGGACAAACTGTGTTTTGGAATATGGTATGGATATATATAGCCATACCATAGAGTTTGTCTAAAATTCTGTCCAGCTAGCACTACTTATTACTAGAGGGAATTGGAGCTTAATTGGGTTACGCAAGTCAACCAATATCCAACCTAATGTGACCCATGTCCAACCCGTTTTTGACCCATGATAGGACCCAATAATGATAGACCGTGCCTTATACAGTGCTTGAGCGCCCCTCCTAGTTTGGCTCACTAGCTAGAATGCATGATGTTCATGACATTTTATAGAATGGAAAGATTCATATGAGATATACCTATATATAAAATCTTGAATCCATAAGATCATTCTAACCTTTTGATCCATAAGACTAAAATTTAATAGAATAAAGGCATTTTGTTTTTATAATGATTCCAATCCAACGGTGAGGAAAAGTTGGATGATTGTCAAACTTTGGATAAGTGACTATTTATGGAGGGGTAGTGTGTGTATGAATGACTAGATTGACTCAACAAGGGCTCTATGACAGAGAAAAAAAAAAAAAAAAAAAAAAAAACTATGACAAAAAAAAAAAAGAAAGAAAAGGGTAGGAAAAGGGGCATTTTTAAAGTGGGAGGTACGGTTTTGAGAATTTATATTTTTATATATATATATATATATATATATATGTGTGTGTGTGTGTCCTTCATAAAACTACAGAACATTCCTTCATTATTATTATTATTATTATTTTTATGTGAGATTCTCTCTTCAAAATTATATCTTGATTTTGTTTCAATATTGAGGACAAAGGAGGAACAAATAGAATGAATGGCTAACACCAGTTGGGTTTTACTTTTGTGCACTCTTTTCAAAATTTTCTGCTGGAGGTAGGTTTGTCTTGTTGGGGGTCTATATAAACCATGGGATGCTAGTGTCACCACTTGAATCAACAAAGTCCAAAAGCCTTCCTCTATCTGGGGTCTTGCTTTTGTGGAAGTTTGGCAATGTCTTCGGCAACCAAGAGGGGGTGCAAACAAGATGAGGAAGACACTGAGCTGAGGAGAGGGCCATGGACTCTTGACGAAGACACCCTTCTCATTCATTACATTGCTTGTCATGGTGAAGGGCGTTGGAATCTTGCTGCAAGAAGTTCAGGTAAAATCCAACCTACCCTCTTCATATGAGGTGAATTTTGTTAGATGAGTGGATTGTTTCATCACCATCATTGCATTCTTTCATGGGTTACTTCTTAACTTTTCTTAGGATTGAAGAGAACTGGCAAGAGCTGCAGATTGAGATGGCTAAATTACTTGAAACCTGATGTGAAGCGAGGGAACCTTACACCAGAGGAGCAACTTGTCATTCTTGAGCTCCATTCCAAGTGGGGGAACAGGTGATTTATTTGACTCCATTCATTTTAAGCAATGGTTATTCCTAATACTCTGATTAATTATCAAAGGTAATTTCCATGACCTCCTCAGCTAATTAATGATGACTAAGTGTATTCTTAATGATGTTTTGTCATGGTAAAGCCACCTCTAAAAGGAGGTCTCAGAGAAGAGTGACTCGATATGTAGCATCATCTACTGAGGCTCCAATTGCCACTACTTTATAAGATAAATCAACTTGTCTATTCCGGAAATAGATTATTAGATGAGTGGGTTTCCATCATAGAGATGATGGTAATCCCAAATACAACAATAAGGCAGCTTGACTCATTATCCATCAATATATATATATATATATATATATATATATATATATATAAAGTAGTGTCAATTTGAAAGTTACATCCCATTTGACTCAAGTTATGAGAAGTTTAGATCCGATGCCCCTCACAATCTATAATCTCCTGTCAAACTTCGGCCATCTACCTGTCTTTTCTCATCTAACATCAATAATAAAGTGACCCTCAACAAAATGATAGATGTCTTGTTGATCCAACAGTTGATAGCGAAAATCTTGGATCGGCCTCTATGTATCTGTTCATTGTACAAGATGCAAAGATACTTAGAAATCAATAATTACAATAAATTAGAGAGAGATTAGTAACAGATAAACTAAAAAAATATTTTTTCTCTAGTAGATATCACATTGTGCATCCTTTCAAGTAAAATTTTAACTTATATAAGTGTCCATGTTTCCTTTTGGAGGAGCCATATAAAAAAACTAACTTTATATATATAAATATAAATATATATATATATACGGGGACATTCATGTGCATCTATCTCTCATCATATGGTGAGAGTTTTCCTTTTTACACATGCATTATGGAAGTATATTTTACCATATGTACTTGAAAATTCTCTTTAGTACTTGAAAATTTCTAATTATGGAAGTGTCCCATCACCCTATGGTGAGGGATGGATGCACATGGATATTCTCCTATATGAATGTATGTGTGTAGGCTTAAGAGATGTGATAATATGACTGAGAGTAGTTTATCCTTTTATATAAACCTCTTCTTGCTCTAGGGGATGACTGATCCAAAAGAGTCAGTTGTGTCTATCACATAAGCAAAAAGATTAATCCACTCTTGTGTACTCATATATGATGTATCACACGAGTAGCTACATACACATCTAATATCAAGAGCCATATTACATATAAAACCTCCCAACATATTAGAAAATTTTAAAGGGTCTTAACAAGACGGTAGGCAAGCATTGGAGATGTCACCCTTTTTGCGAATTATGAAAAAAATTAAGGTGTTTGCTTCATCAGGGATTAAATGAGAACCCATTCATGTTGTTAAGTTTATCACGTGTTATATATGTGGTTTTCCAGGTGGTCTAAGATTGCACAACAACTCCCAGGGAGAACAGACAATGAAATAAAGAATTATTGGAGAACGAGGGTGCAAAAACAAGCACGGCAGCTCAAGATCGATGCGAACAGCTCTAGGTTTAAAGATATGATCCGTTTGTTGTGGATGCCTAGATTGCTTGAGAAGATGACATCTCCTCCATCTATCCAATCTCTAAATCCAACCTCCACTCTACTCAACTTTGTCCCTCAATCATATCCATCACCTCCAGAACTTCTTAGTGCAAGTGAACAAAATACGGTTACCACATCCTGTTATTCTCACAAATCATTCTCAGAGAACTGCAGCCCCAGCATCTCTTCAAATTCCATGAACACCACCCAACTCCCTCAAATCTCAGAATTTCCAACAAGTCCTAAAGACTTTGGCAATATTGACCACACCCAACTTTTGAAAGAATATTGTTATGTGGACGAAAGCTTTGACTTAGAGGACTTACACCTTTCTTCCACATCTACTGCAGCACTCAATTATCCTACCTCTGATTTCTCAATGACACAGAACATTTGTGTTGACGACATGGTAGATAGTCTATGGAACATGGATGAGCTATGGCAGTTTAGAAAGCTGCAAGGAAGGTGCATCTAGAGTTTGTTTGGTGATGACGCAAGTCATTGAGATATACTCTATGGAAGGTATTCATTAGTGGGAATTTTTCCATTGGAAGCACAAGCAGGTCGTCGGACATGGATTTTGTTAAATAGAATCATACAAGTCTTTCTCTGTTATGTGTGCAAATTCAAGTGATGTAAAATAGTGGTGGGGTGGTGAAGAAATTTGTAGTTTAATGGAATCAAGTGCTCCTTGACCAAGTTTCAAGTGTCAAATGGGTTAGCCATTAGTCACTTCATATAAGTGAGAGAGATTGTTTTAGAGAAGGTGGAATGTGTGGAAGCTTCTTTTTTCAAAGCCTTTTCTTTTTATTTATTTTCTTGAAAAAAAAAAAAAACTTTGTTGAAGACTTCTTTCAAGATTCATTGCTATTGAAGTCCTTGTTATTCTTGATCTGATTCTTGTAATCAAGGGTTTCTTACCACTGCTTGTCTAGACGTCCTCTAATGGAAAAGACCCCACCACCCATTAGAGGGCAGCGTCACTAGAACGACAATGGAATAAAGTCTACAGAATGGCATGAGGTGGGATATTCTTCAATGTGATGATGCCACACCCTATGATGATTTGAACATGTTGGTCTGATGAATTAACCATTTGCAGGTCTCTATCTATTCATTTCTTAGATCCTATGCTTACACGTGCTTGCACCTGCATGACAGAAGAAAGTCTCTACCTGCATCATGCATATGTACGCATGACAGGGAAGACTTAGTGGGTATTTTTCATTCACACGCAACCCGGCCCAAAACCAGAACCACAACCCCCACCCCACCCCACAAATATTTTTTTCTGAAAATTTCTTGGACGCATTCTTTCCTAATTATAGGAGTTGAATTTCTAGGATTTCAAAAGGAATGCCTTTCTATTGAGTAAAGGGCAAGATATATATAAAATGCCATCAATAATCTCCTTCATAGAAAATGATTTTTCACTCATTGCCCTAATAAATTGAATCATGTGAAAATGTGGTCTCAACTAAATCTTCATTTTAGAGCCTTCACCTGTTTACCTATTTAGTACACCTTGACATGGAAGTACTCAAATAAGATGATTCTACATAATCAAGAATCCCTTACGTTTGACTTATTCTTAACAAAAAAATAAAAAATGAAATTCCCTTGCATTCTAGAAAAGGATGATTCTACACAATCAAAGATCTTTCCAAACAAGATAACACTACAAAATCAAGAATCCATCCAGACTTTCCAAAGAGTATTATATTGAAAGATCACAACCAATCAAGAATCTGTCCAGACCTTCCAAAACAGAAACAGACGTATGAAATTTGGAAATCCAAACGCTCCAACTGGTTTGTGCGTGTGCGTACTCTGTGTGATATGTTTTATCATCGCCAACTTCATCTCTTAGTTTGGGATAAACTTTATATGGCCTCATTCTAAAAAGGCCTCTAATTATTTTCTTGTCTAATTATTTTCTTGTTGGTGTCCAAGTTTTTTGTGTTTGAGTGTTGTAGGTTGTTTATTGGCTTCCTTTTATTTTAATGAATCTCCCTTTCTTATAAAAAAAAAAAAAAAAAAAAAAAAAAAAAAAAAACCCCTTCATCTCTTAGTTTTTTTTCTTTTTTTGAAAGAATAGCTATGACAAATATTTTTCCTCTTCAAACCTCCTGTTAATATCTCTTGATTACAATTTCTTTTTCATAAAACTTGAACTTTTAGGAATTCAATGGAATTAAAGTAGGAAACGGGCTTTTAAACAATTAATAATTGTAAAAACCCTTGCCTTTTGTTGAATGCTTTGAAATTTGACTCCCCTGTCAATTGAGTTCTAACTGAATTTCGTTATACATTTTTGCTAAAAAAAAGATAAAATGCCCTTAGTTATTTCGAAAAGATTTTTTTTTTTTTTTTTTTTTTTTTGAGTTTTTTATCACAATCCTTAAGAAGTTGGAGCACACTAAAGTGGTCCATAGAGATTTAGCAAAAAAGAGAAAAAAAAGAGATCCATTGAGATAGAAGAGCAAATCAAACAGTGCATGGAGGATGAGCTCCTAGTCGTCCAATACATGAATCTATATATATTCATGTATCTTCTATCATCAAATACACAGCATTCATAAGAAGACTTGAGATTTCTTTATAGTTTCTTTCTTGTGCAATTACTTACCTTTATACAAATTATTGGAAGTGTTGTTTAATAAATCACAGCCTAAATGCAAGATTCCACATTTTTTTGAAAATCGCCATGTCAAACAAAACTTTTTTTTTATATTTTTTTTAAATTTTAACCCAACCCATTTGCCACCATATACATATTGCTCCTTTTCATAAAACGGGTCAATGGTGGATCCAAACAGATCCGACACGAAACCCATATATGTTATATCCGTATCTTGCATCTACTTACAAACGAAGGGAGCGAGTTTGGAGTTTAGATGCAACATAAGATGTGGAGTGCAATCATATAATTGGATAGAAGAGCTTCAAAATAAATTTCTTAAATATAAAATTGTGATTATTAGGGTTATTGTGTTCGTGCAATGGTAAAAAGTCTAGGGTATCGTGAGCGATAATGCATGTTTGAAACCTGTGTGCAGCTACTTTGTACATAATTGTCATAGGTTGGGTTTGTCTTCAATATGAACCCTCCTAGGACCATGCTTTGGTGGAATCGCACCGGGTGTTGACTTTTATAAAATTGAAAATATTAAATATTATATGATTAAAGCTCAGTAAACTTTTGAAAATGAATAACTCAAACTATGTAGGCCCTCAGAATCTATATATACTTTTAATATATGAATGTAGTTTTTTAGATCTGAATTCTAGAATCCGAATATAGAGGTACTCGATCAGTTGTGAATTCAAAAGTTCCAGAGCCTATGTATGCATGGTTCGGGTCGGGTCCAGATCAAAATTTATCTCGATTCAAAAATAGAATTCATACTTGCTGAAAATATACATTCCTGAGTGCCTTTAGCCATTTTTTATTTTTTTTTAATTTTTTACTGAAAAGGGAGATTATATTAAAACAAAGAGCTTGAATAGAGAAGGGACCATAAGACAAATATGGTTCTACAAAAGCACCTAGTTGGATCACCAAAAGTAAAATAATAAAGTGAAAACAACAACAAAAACAAAAGGTGGATTTCATCAGTCATGAAGAATATTCCTGCATCAGTATTAGTGTCACTCCTAGCTTGATGTCGTATTGCCCCAGTTCTCCTGATCCTGCACACATTTTTCAGATAAGTAAATATGCCAGATATGCAATGGTAAGGAAAGGTTGAAAATCATTTACATAGGAGAGCCAATTTTAGCAAGTTGATCTGCAACAGTATTGGCAGATCGACGGATTAGATCCATTCTCCACCTCGGTAGGGTCCCCAGTTGATCTGCTACAGTATTGGCAACTAACGCCACTCTGGCGCGGGATCCTTTAGCCTTTTCAAACTATCAAACCGGGAAGTCCATCGACTATGGGCGGTTCAATGTGCGTGACATATATAGTTGAGTTAAATGACTAAGATGCATGCTTTGGCATCCACACGATCAGATGCATGCTTGCAAGAGCATGACTTGTTCCGAATCTGCTGATGAACAGGTGCAAACCTCTTTCGTAATTGTTACGCATGCAGCTGAGGCACAAAGCTTCATTGAACCTGGCCGTTTAAATGAAAATCACGACAAATAGTCCACAGAAAACTACAGCTTTGATGTGCCATAAATTAAAACATCTTATCACTAATAATTAATGGATGGATGAGAGTTCAAAGGTTGGAATTAATAATCTAGGCAAAACTAGAGAATTATGGGCCATAAATTCATTACCATCAACCAGGGGCGGACCCAGGGAATTTTCAACCGGAGAGCTCAATGTAAAAATAAAGAAAACAAAGAAATATTAGAGAAACGGGGTAAACGTACAAAACTACCCATTAATTCTAAGAATTTGCAAGGGGGTTTTGGACATTTTTAAATCTGGGTGGGGGCTGAAACTCTTAGACCCTTGCACTTGGGTACACCCTTTCCATCGATCAACTACAAGTATATAAGATAAAAAAAGCTCTAACTTACTATCTTACAAAGTTTTTCTTTATGGGGTTGTGTGTACGCGTTAGATTATATGAGAAATAAATGAATAAGAATTAAATGAGCTTTTCCAAAGGATTATTCATTAAAGGGGTGAGAGCTTAAGGATATAAGACAATAATGTAGATGAGATTTCCCAAGTTTCCTTAATTCTCTTTGCACTAAAGGGGACATTATTTGATAACTATTTTTATTTATATATTCACCTTTGATCTTTATTTTTAACTACTTATTGCATGAATTTCAATATATTTAATTCCTATGCATTCTAGGCAAATGAACAAATTTCGCTATAATCAACATTATGTCTGCCTTCAGATTGACTAGTAAGTTTGAGAAATATAATTAAAATGAGAAAGTGAAAAGGTGTTTAATTATCATGTGTTCTTAACACAAGATATATCTTATGGTGAAGCATAATAATACATGGTGCGACTATCTTTTATCTTACATGGGTGGGGATGACAAAAGGCTTAAAATCAAATCAGACCCATACTAAAGCATGCTCTCCTTCAACTCACGATCTAAACCGTGCGATTAAGCCACAACGGACAAAAAGATTAAATGGGTTAAAATCCATTTGGATTAAAATAGAATTTCTGGCTGCAGAAGATGGCCCATCGGACCACATGAACGCACCAACTCTTAGCACATGATGGTCGAAATCTCTTGGCAATGTCGCTCGTGAAGATCATTAGAAAGAAACCTATGGGGCTTACCTAAGCTAAGGCAAGTAGATATTGGTTGGTACAAGTTTACATTCGATTAGTTTAACAGGATTGTGATATTGGCCATGAAAAAATCGTCAGAAACCGATTTGATTTAGATGTAACAGAGAGGCCAGTCCACGCAAGGCTAAAAATGGATCCCTGGTTGTGCATGGCAGTTTTCCCTTTCAGGGAAAGGCATCACAAGGAGGCCAAGGCCAATAAATAAGACCATAAAAGGTTCCGTTTTGGGGAGTGACAAACAGGTCGGATAATTCTTTTATTTTTTATTTGGTAAAAGAGACTCTTTTTTAAGAGTAATTGTTTTGAATAGGGGAAGTGTTGGGGGTTTATGTCTTGTATTTCGAGTTTAATGGGTTCAGGTAAAGGGTATTTTGGTAATTCTATCAGGGCTTTCTTGGGGTTAAGGAAGGGGAGATTATATATAAAATGTAATATATAACCTTAGATCTCAAGAGAGTCAAGATGTGAGTCGTTGCTCCCTTGCCATAAACGTAAGCGTTTCCGCCAAACCACGTAAGATACTTGTCTCTCTCTTATGTGGCATGATTGTTCAGAGCCACGACAAGTGGTATCGTAGCCTACGTTGTATTATACATATGATCGATGGGCTTTGTTGTTGGATCTTCAGAGTCGTGCAATCGTGTGAAAAGACCGAAAAAGCAAAGAGGGAGATCCTTGCCCAACAGCCTAAAAAGAGCCGCAAAACACCCATAACAACTTACCTGTGTGAATGAAAACACCCTCTCCCAATCTTTATACTAATTACAAGAATAAGAAAGCTTGGCCGACGAATGGGTTGCACAGTAAGACTTCTAGGGATAAAAGAAAACTCTACTTGCATATAAAGTTCAAAAATAGCTTCTTAATATCAGCAATATTTGGGTTGATAACCCAATCAAACTTATTGTTAACAGCCCGAACCACCTCTATAGCATCAAAGCAGACTTGAAGCCTTGCATAAACCTTCTCAATCGGTTTTTTTCGAAGTGGCGAGGACCGCTCCCGCTTCGGCTTCCTTTTTGATGAGGCGACTTTTGGACCAATCCAAGCACATGCATCCACAATAGACACTTAGAGCATTGCAAACAAAACCAAATGAAGATTTCCCATCAACTGTCCTAAAAGCAGCATCCGAGCATATCACAACATCCATGCATACTGGATGTGATAATTCCCATGGTTTCTTTTCCCTGACCTTCTTCCCCTCCCTTATCTTGCCAAGATTGTTAAGGCTATTATAAACCAATGCTTTAACCGAAGCAATTATATTTATAGCGCTAATTTATTTTCCCTTGGAGAGGAATTCATTTCTTGCTTTCCATAAAGACCACCATAAAGCCAAAACCCACATTATAAAGTGATCAAATCTCAGAGGAGTTGTTGTATGGTTTTGCTCACAAATCTCCTTCCACCAACCCATTAACTCCACAAAATGAAGTTTATTAGTTAGAAGATAGAAGTGGGTGCCAAACCAACTCCTTCTGGTATATTCACATTTCATCAATGCATGATTAATGGTTGCATCCCCCTCCCCCGTGGTGGGCACAAGGGACTCACATAATTAATTTTGGAACTTATAGTCTCTCTAACTATAATAGCATATCTCGAACACTTCTATCCACAATAGAAGGATCCTTTGGGGAAGGGGGAATTCTCCAAAAGTCCCTTCACTTGATAGATTGCTCATACATTCTTCACACTAATTTCATCAAACACGTTATGCTCATACATTCTTCACACTAAGTTCATCAAACAACTCTGAAGGAAAGCTTCCACTCCAGGGATCAAACCCTGGAGGGAAATGTGGGAGGCGGGTGTGCTATCCACAACGACACCTTGTGATTCCCAATTCTAGCCCATTTCGCATACATATGAATGAGAGAGCTCTGCACATAAGCATCATCGACGAATCCACACTTTATCACATGAACATGAATTGGTTCTCCCGACCGGAGTGGCTGCAATATCATATAGAGCAAGATCGTAAAAGGAAAGGAAAAGTGAAATCGTTGGGAGACTCACCTGAGATGAGCATCTGGATGCAGGCGAAGAGAGTTGTTTTGGGGGTGGCTGAAGCGGAGAAGGATCTGATCACGCAATTCCATTTGTGGGTCCAGGGCGGACCTACATGTAGGCCATGTAGGCCTAGTGGGGCCATGGCCCCCCTTAAGTTTTCAAAATTTTATTTTTTACTACTAATTTTTTTATAAAATTTTTATTCTGACCCCTAAATTATTAAAATTTTATTTTAATAATTTTCATTTGCTCGCCCACCCCCCCTAGTTCCATTTTATGGGTCCCGGTCCGCCCATGTGTGGGTCCTAAGGTTTTTGATGCGGAGGAAGATTTGCTAGGCGTTAGTGAGGTCGGAGAAAGCGGAGGTTGCAGAGAGAGCAGGGATTTTGGCGAGGATGAAAGGGTTGAAAAGAGAGATGTTATTACAGCTATCCCATTGTAGCGTGCAAGAAGAGCAACGATATCGTCGCTTCCCTCATATAATAATAATAATAAATAATAAAAAAAAAAAAAAAAAAAAAAGGAGAAAGACCCCCTGGAAACCACTCCAGTCTCAAAACATCTAGGGTGATTTTTCGTATAAACTCTTCTATTTCATATATTATAAATGCACTTGGGGTGGACGGGAACTCAAGTAGAGACCTGACAAGAACTGAACTTGATTATTTAATGCACTCAAAATGCATAGACTCGGAGTTAATTATCAATTAGGCCTAAAAAGGGTATCATATCATAATCTTTTGGGTCAATTCCAACAAGGAACTTGATTATTCGAGTCAATTGGCATCTCTATACATTCTTTTTATACGTATTAACATCCTTATATGGAATATAATTTATATCTATATTATATATACTTATTGTAAGAATCCATTATTAAGTGGTTAGTTTGTCGCACCTTTAACGCATAGGTATTTTGGAGTGTATTGGTTAGTGACTTGAAATGATATTAGAGCCAACATGTTCTGGGTTCGAAACGACGTAGGCCAAAGATGTTGTATGAGCGTATGCTTCAGATCTAGGCGATGCCTTCTGCCGAAGGAGAGGTGTTAAGTAGTTGTTTGTGCAATTTCTTATCCCCAATTGGTTTTAGAATTACCGACTAGCAACTTTGAGATATTATCAGAGCATTTCAAGTTGATAACTAATACATCGAAAAATGCCAAGGCATTAAAGGTACTTTGCATGCAAACTAACTACTTAGCACTCCTCTTAAGGCGGGATACCTCCTAGATTCGAAGCACACACCCGTATAAGATTACAACGCGACCTTCTTGCTCTGTGCGCTTGTGCCCGTACAAACACACAACGCGATATGTGGCATTTTTGCCCTGCGTGGTTTCGAATCCGGGATTGGCTCTAATACTATCTCAGAGTTGCTAGCCAATAATCCCAAAACTAATTGGCAATATGAAACTGCACAAACAACTACTTAACATTCACAAATCATTTGCATGCATAATATAAATTTATACTTATATACTTTTGATGATAAAAAAAATCTAATAAATTTACAATTATCGATACTAATCATAATCTTCATCAAAGCTATTTGAAGTAAGCTAGATTCTATGAATTCTAGCATTTCATGAACCCAAGCAAACATTTATTATGGTATATCTTTTTATGTATATATATGCATTGTTTCTTGTAGTGTCTTTTGGGTTTCCCATGTATCCTTGGATTTTCTACATCTCTTTTAGATTATTCATAAATCTTAGTTATTAAGTTGTTAGTTAGGAAAGTGTAAGGGATTATGTTTAATCCCGGATTAGAAATGGAGTCTATAAATTTAGCCATGTATCTCTTTGCAAATCAAGTTGTTTGAGTGAAAACTTGAGCTTTCTTGGTTGTATTATCTACTGGCCTTATTTTCTTGTCGTTTAAGATCAAGAGAATAAGTTCCCTCTCTTGAATCTCCACTCCATTTGTATAAAGAATGATCCCCTTCAAAGTGATATCAGAGGCTTGCTCAAATCAGGGCTTCCAACGTCATGTTGCAACAACAACTTCCTCGATTTAGTGCCAAGAACTATAACCAATTGAGTATTCAAATGAATGTGCTATATGGGTCACAAGACCTATTGGACATTATAGAAACTGGTTTTGAAGAACAAGCAGATCCAAATACTCTCGTCAATGATACAGCACATTCAAAAAAAAAAACAAATTTGCCTGATGTAGAAGCAATCAAGAAAGCTGCATAAGTGAATATATAACCTACAGAAAAGTGGGCTAATGCTTGCACTTGCTTGGAAAATAGAAGCCCAGTGTTTATCCCTCAATCAAGTGAATATATAACCTACAGAAAAGTAGGCTAATCCAATCAATCTTGCTTGCACAATAGAAAATGGAGCCAGAAATGATCAACGGGTTGTAAAGAAATGTCTCGAAGCATGACCCGTAAATCAACTCAATCCAATCCGAAGTCAAGATTGTTGATGACAGAAGGCTTACGGCAAAATAATAAGTTTATGGGGAGGGTGAGGGCTCGACCATAATTATGACCGCTCAGTAGATATCACTTGTATGATCTTACACCCCATTGAGCTTACACCCCATACCACTTAACCCAAAATCAATTGGTGATAGGAAATGACACAATAATAGTTTTATGGTGAGGGTGAGGACTCGACTACAATTATGACCGCTCAAGAACGAGGGTGGACGTTGACCTCAACCAGCAAAAGGATGTGGTGATGTCCTCCTTCTCACAAAGAAAGGAGCCTAAAAACGAACTTATGATTCCCTATATGTCCCTATAGTGGTGGTAGATGGGTCCGGTTGGGCCAAACGGATCAAACCCGTTTATTAAACGGGTTGGATGCTCCTAACCCGACCCTTTCATTAATTAATAGGTCAGAAACTCCTAAGCCACACCCGTTGCGGTTCAACCCCACCTAGCCATATTAACCTGCATAACCTACAATGGTTATTACGGGTCTGTTTGACCTACATAACTTATACTAAAACCTAAATTATTAACAAGAGTCCTCTAAGGATTTAACTATACTTAAAGTTTAAATTATATCTAAACCGATAAGTTAATTTGTAAAAACAAGATAAGATCTAAATGACTGGTCCTTTACTTTTGTAAATCCTATTCGTGCAATTTTATAACCTATCATGATAGGCAATATGGACAAGTTCTTGTTTGGGTTATGATAAGCTTAATGTTAATTTTCCTCTCATAGGATCTTGAATTAGGCTTACGCTCAACTAATATTGGGTAGGAAATTTAGGTCTATGCTTGGTACATGATGCTATAATTAACAATTCTCTCTAGCTTGTACCGGCATAAGGAAAAAATAGTGTGTAAACTAATATGAATTCAGTCATTACTTGATTAATTATTTTATTTTATTTATGTCATATCCATTGTATTTTCTTCATATTCACAATCCTCCTAAGAGCGAAGAGCACATAAAAATATTCTTTAAGTAAGTTAACAAATGGTCTACTTGGGAAACAAGAAAGAGAAGGAATGATTTATACAATGAATATAGCATACATTTTTTAAATAGTGACTATAGGAATAGAATAGCATGGCTAATAAAAAAAAATAAAGTTTTCATAAAAAAAAAAAACATTATATCAAAATAAAAAGATAAACTCCATATAATTAAGTATTCAATATAAGTTTTAGTTGAAAGGAAAAGACAAGCGGGGTTATGTGGGTCAAGCAGACTGACCCTAACCCGACCCATTTGAATACATGTCAGTTAAGGAGAATTTAACCTGCGACTGTCGCGTATATTATACTGGTCTGGTTTGTGCGGGACATATACAGGTTGGGTAGGGCCGGACTAGCGAGTTGTGTTGAATTTAGCCAACTCTACGTCCGAGGTTTAAATCATAACCTTCAAAGTGGGCAGCTTCTTCAAAAAGGTCATAATGTTCATTTCAAGGGTATTCATTGCATAATTATAGTCAAGAACTACTCTCTCAAGTCTCATAACAAAGGTATGGAGGTCTTCAAATAATATATTTCGTTTGAACATCCAATATGAATCTTTGCCATGTTTTAGTGCACTTGTCAAAAACTACTCATAGCTATGACATCTTCAGTTTGATCACTAGAGCTTTAGTACTTTATCTCTGATGTGCAAAAAGCTTCATTTCCTATAGATATAGAAAAAGCATGAAGAGCATGAAGTCATTCAGTGCATTCAGATTTGTGTCGGCCGATGAATACAACTTGAAATAGAGGTAATAGTTATTTCCTTACTTTCATTGACGACTAGGTAAATATGCCCGTGCTCATAATATTAATATAATTTTAAAAAAATTTATAAGAAATCTAAAATATGATACCTTTTGTATAATTTAATTGAGATGAAAAAAATTTAGAAATAATTTAAGATATGATATTTTACTATTAGGGGCTGGCTTCATAGTGAGTTTGTTCAGGTTGGGGTGGGTTGGATATCGATTTCGGGTTAGCCTGAGTTGCCCACCTCATTTACATTTTACTTAAATGTTATTTACAAAAATCTTCAATGCAAAGTTACACTTCCATCAAATGAGTGTTGTTTCAATTTTAAAATGAATAAAAAAGGTCATCTATTAGGAAATGGAGCCCGACCCGTACCAATCATAGAGTTAATCTGGAATCACAAACCATAAACCCATCAAGTTGTGGGTCAAGCATTGAGTAAATAAATTTTCCTTCATGTCATTTTTGATTCGGCCTAAATATGAAAGAAAACCTAAAAATCAAATATTACTGAAATTATAATAATTCAAAATAAATAAATTGATTATGTATCAGTTTTATTCTATATATCAAAATATATTTAAAATAATAATAAATATCAGTAAGCTTATTTATGTGATGGATGGAAATTTCCGAGCCAAAGGTCGGCTAAAGACTGATGAGATGGATTCTCTTAAGAGATAGAAATCAAAAGGCAATATCATGCAAGAGAAGAAAACTACAGATATAACCAATAAGTTGGAAGAATTTGGTTAGTTTTAGAGGCTCATATGTCAATTGGCCTTGCCAATTCATCCAAATCTCTTAAGAGACTGAAACTGAAAAGCAATTGTTTTATGATTTTAGTAACAATCTATTTTAGTAACCGCCAATTACTTATCATGGAAGTTAAAAGGATAGTCAAAGTAATTTTAAGGGGCGTTTGGTCGGAGATCCCTGGAAAATAATTCACAATCTAAACTCATGCATCCAAAGGT
This sequence comes from Camphora micrantha, assembly GCA_003546025.1. NCBI lineage: Eukaryota > Viridiplantae > Streptophyta > Magnoliopsida > Laurales > Lauraceae > Camphora > Camphora micrantha. The sequence continues at coordinate 42,600,974 of QPKB01000005.1, forward strand.
CCCTCTCATACATTTTCATAATTGAAATGTCTAATTTACCCTTTCTTTAAATCATATCCTATGATTGGTGCGATATCTCATTAATAATGGTCAACTATCCTTTAATTGGCCATGATTAATGGAATCCCATTAATGAGATTTTCAAATAAATTCTACAAACTCACAAATAAATTTCAAAATAACGCAAATAAATTTCATAAAACCCAATAATTTCAAAAAAAAAAAAAACAATAAATTTAAAAAAGCAATAAATTTCAAAATAATGCAGATAAATTTAAAGAGGTGCAAATTAATAAATTTCAAAAGATTCAAATAAATTTAAAAAAACTCAAATAAATTTCAAAAGATCTAAAGAAAATTCAAAAAATGCAAACAAATTTCAAAAGCAGCAAATTTATTTCAAAAGACGCAAATAAAATTAAAAAACACAAACACATTTGTCAAAACTAAGATAAATCAGTTTTCCAAATTTCTAAAATTTTTTTCTAAGAACTCAAGTTTATTTGCAAAAATTCAGTTAAATTTAATTCAAAAAAGGAAAATAAATTTCAAATGACACAAATAAAATCCAAATACACAATTAGATCTAAAAAAAATGCAAATAAATTTTCCAAAAACTCAGAAAGATTCGTTCAAAAACTCAGTTAAAAATTTTAAAATGGAGATAAATTTGTCAAAAACTCAACTATATTTTTCAAAAACTCAAATAAATTTGCCAAAAACTCGGATAAATTTGTCTAAAACTTAAATAAATTTGTTACAGAACTCAGAAAAAATAGCTCAAAACTAAGATAGATTTGTCCAGAACTCATATAAATTTATTTCAGAACTCAAATAAATTTGCGCAAAACTCAAATAAATTTGACAGAAACTCATATAAAATTTTCAAAAACTCAGATAAATTTGACAGAAACTTAGATAAATTAAACAAAAAGTCAAATAAATTTCATAAACCAGAACATCAGCTTGTTACGGGCTGGGTTTTCTGCTTCACGGGTTAGGCTGAACTGACCCGAACCTGAACCTGGCCTGGCTTGGCAGCCAGACCTCTTCTTCCTCTTCATTTTTGGTTTCTGTAATAGAAATGGGCAGGCAAAGGCAGGGATTGATTTGGTGTTTTCAAATCGATTTTCAGACAGAGAAGAAGGTTCTGTTACGATCCCAATAACTAGCGCCGAACTGTTATGCCCATCATCGCCGGAACTGGAGAAGGGAATCGCCTCAGGTTTTGTGTTGCCATCATGTCACGCCACAAGTTGCCGGAGACTCTCTTCGACGTTGTCATCGCCTCTCGTCGAAAGTGCTTCAGCGTTGTTGGAGAAGACAACCGCAAGAAAAGTAGAGATAGGGAAATTTGGATCATTGCAGTGTAACGGACTTAGGTTCTTGGGATCGCATGGTCCTGGAGACTAGAACCATCCCATTGCGGCTGGAGCTAGCTGCCGCTGCAACCTTCCGCCACCCATCGCTTGCGTCAGAGAACGGGAGGGAAAGAAGTCCTATAGCAAAGTCTCTGTTATGTAGCAGAGAACAAAAACCAAGTCAGAGAAGACGATGTCCTCTCCGGCAACCTGATTTCGTTGTTGTTCTAGATCGAATCGGAGAAGACGATCGCAGAAGGATGGTGGTGTTGAGTTTGTGCATAGAAATTACAGAGGGAGAATACAAGATTTGAAATTTAAAATTTCAAAATTTTATGCCTAAAATGGTTGAAAGGGCAAAATCAGTCACGAAATATGTGATCGTACTAACGTAGGGACCTCTGGCTTCAAAATATCTAGCTGCGTGGACCAGAGCCCTTAAACAGAAATTGTGTGGACTAGAGGCTGGATACATTCCACTTCAGGGATCTTTCACTAATTTACTCTAATTTTAAATGGTCAAAATTAATTGGATCCAATTGGCTGATTTCTGCAATTGAAATGAGCTGCTTTCATATATTATAATTGTTGTAGAAAAACTTGGGTGTATTTTCTAAAAGAAGAATTTGAAGTGTTTGGCTATTTCAGAATATTACACAATAATTCATGCATAAATACAAAAATGCACTAAAATTCATTGGATACAAATTTCCCTCCATTTTGAGAGGTTTTACATTCAATTTATGAGTATATCATATTCTCGATCATGAAAATTCATCGACCGTTAATTACATCCTCAATGGAAGACCTCTCTTTATCAGGACATATGACTCAATAAAATTTCCAAAGAAAGATCAGGAAACTAAATAAACAAATATAAAAAAATTGCCTGGTTCCTGCTCTTCACCTTTGCTATTTGAAGCCGTCATTTGTGTTCATTTGGATCTTCATGATGCATTGGTCAATTGAGTTTAAGTAAGAACCGATGAAATTGTTGGTAGTTATTTTATTATATATATATATATATATATATATTTAGTGGACCATTCTTTGTATTTTATTGGCCCATTACAATTATGTCAATAATGGACTTGAAATGGTTAGGCCTCACTGTTAAACGGGTTGAATTAGGTAGGTCGACCCGTTCCTTTTGGGTTAATCTTGACCCATACTTTTGGCCTGGTTTTGACCCATAATTGGCCTGACTTTGGCCTACAATCCTGGTCTGATTTTGAACAATAATTGCTGCATTTGAAACCATTTATAACAGCCCATCTTTGGTTAACACTTTAACCACATCTTTAGGCTTGCCACGAGACTCACTTCCGATTAATATTCTCGTTGTGTTCATCACTTTTTTCAACCATGACACGATGGCTATATTTTTACCCATTTTCAGAACCACTTCGAGTTAATATTTGGATTATTATTCACCCATTTTTAGCCTGTGTTTGGGATATAGTTTTGACCCATGTCCAGTTGGGATTTTAGTTGAGTTCTGATTCATTCAGAACTATACTTTGTGTTTTTTATAACCCATTTAGAGCGACAGTTAGGACTGGATTTTGAGCACAATTTCAGCCAATATTTAGGTACCATTTCAGTCCAATTCTAGCCAGTTTTTGAGTTATAATCAGCCTGATTCTTGCCATAGTTTGGGCTGATTTTCAACTCATTTAAAAGCAAATATGGCTTGAATTTTAACCTATTTATAGAAAACAGTCTTGGGTCAAGGTTTAACCTATTTAGAGAAACCAATTAAGGTCAAGGTTTAACCTATTAAGAGAAACCAGTTTGAGTCGAGGTTTAACCTATTTAGAGAAACCAGTTTGAGTCGACGATCAACCCATTTAGAGACACAGTTTGGGTTGGCTTTTAAACCCAATGGTAGTCACTCCATAGACCAATGTAGGCAATCATGCTCGAGTCTAATTAAATTTCAGTCTTTTCTTGGGTTGAATAATGTCAGGTTAAATCGTTTTGCTACAGATTCAATACTAAAATATATAGCCTGGGATCAATCCTAAATTTTTGGAACCCAATTTAGAAATGAGTTCAATGTTCTGGTTGAATCCAGGTAATGGGTCAGGTCCTTAGTCCATTTGTAGCCAAACTCTGAAGTAATTTTAGGCCTATTCACATAACTGAGTTTCAGCTTGTTTATAGGAGTGTGCTGAACTAGTTTTCAGTCCATTTGGGACCCTCTTTTAGACTGTGTTTCAGCCTATCACATCCACCTATTTGGGGTGGGTTTTGAATCCAATTAGAGCCCTAGTCTTGACCAAGTTCTCAACCTGTTTGCAGACAAAATCTGTCTGTAACCCCCAGCCCAATTTCAGCTAGTGTTTTGGGCTAAAATCCAGCCCAGTTTGAGTTTTGAGGTCGTTAATGTCTACTGTTCAGGTTGTTTGGATGTGAGGATCCAAGTTGTTTGTTTAGGGGCTTTGAACTTATTTGGGTGTTTGGTTCTGATGATTCCAGAGTGTTTGGTTGGGAGGATTCAGGTTTATGGGCTGTTTGTTTATGGAGATTTCTTGGTTGTATGGATTGTTTGTCTAGGATCTATATAGTTGCTGTCAGGCTGATTTTGAACCCATTTGTAATTATGGCTTGGGCTGAGTTTGCAAATCATCCTTGGCAGTATCAATAGCATTTGTCGTTGATTTTTTTTATTAAATAGGTGGTTTCATGTATCTTCAGAATCTCATTTTCGGCTCTCACCTGACGATATTCAATAGATTGCTTGGTCTTAGGATTTGGCTTCAAATCATTGGTTGGTGTAGAACCATTTGACAGCCTTATCAGGGGGAGAAGTTTTAATTCCTCGCAAGATCACAATTGGGTTTTCGGTTTTGGGCTCTCTTAAGGTAGATCTTGAAGTGTCTGGTTGAGCTCATCAGATGATTTATTGGTAAGTTTGGTGATATCGGACTTCATGGTTGCTGGTCGGAATTGCTGGTCGGAATTAGTGCACGAGCTCCATTAATTCTTACTACGCACAATTATAACAATTTGTGAATTTAAATGATAAAGTTTTGATTTCTGAAACTTTGGAGGGCAGATTTCTACCAAAGAAATCTGAATCTCCATTTTTTTCTTCGCCTTTTGTGGAAGGGCGAAATCCTTCACGAGTCTCCATTTTTATGGTGACCAAGAGAGTTTGACGAGGGAGAGAAGATGATGCAGGAAAGATAAAAGAAAACTAGAAATATTCTTTACCTTTTTCTTTACCTTTCTCTTTTCCCTTCTGACGGGTCAGGCCCAAATGGTTCAATCCACAATGACGGGTCAGGCCCAAACCGTCAGGTCCAAGAGATTCAGTTCGACATATCGGGTCAGGTCTGAGTGACCCGAGTCCGTGTTGAGCCCAGGTCCAGATCCACTCCTCATGAGTCGGGTCCGGATCCAGATCCACGAAGTACATAGTCAGAGCGTCATTACCTTTAACCTGCTTTTACCAAGTCTTGCGGAGGAGATCCTA